>OX639995.1:76390293-76661253 GCA_951828415.1 Anomoia purmunda | reverse complement strand
CTATACTATAACTCGTCGACTAATTGATAATTTTTCAATCTGTTAAAGCCAAATTATTGCTAGAAACCTGTGCAACAATAAGAACTTGGTCAAAATCTGCATCTGGAGATTTCTTTCCTCTGTACCTGAAGAGCCAAAATTCAGGAAGGGGTTGTTAATGGCCTCGACATACGGAAACTAATGAGTCGTCAAGATTTTGACCAAGTTCTGGCAGGCCGAGAATTAAATGCATGGCTCGCATTGAAGGCAGTCATTAAACGACTTTTGGGTAAAGAACGCAAAGACAACTACAGGCAATCTGTTGCAAACATGTTGGCAGCTTTCGATGAAATTGGGGTTAATATGTCGTACAAAATTCATCTCTACCATCAGCATCTTGATCAACTCGCTCAACAGTTGCCAACTGAATCAGATGAGCAAGGCGAACGTTATCACCAAACTGCGCTTCCATTTGAAATAAGGTAACTATCGTATAGAATGTGCATATTTTGAATTCCTAGATTTTTCTAATATCTTTGTCAGAGTGCACACTTTAGCCATGTTAACGATTGAAAACTATTTTCGTTTCAGGTACAGAGCAAAGAAATCTCCAGAGGCAATACTCGCTGAAATTTGTTGCTGGTATAAAAAGACCTTTGAAGAAGAGGAAGGCGAGGAAAAAGAGGAAGAAGGGGAAGACAAAAATGAATTCCAGAATATCTGTTGGACGAAATTATCGACCTTTCTGATGATGATGACGATGACCAAGATATTAGAGAGAGCAGTGATGTTGATCCACAGCCGCCTGCTAAACGACAACTGGCCAAATCATTAATTTACTTTTCATAACTAACATTTCAAAATTATATTTTTCCATATTTTCGTAATTTCTTTTTCAATGTTTCTTCAAAACCAACACTGAAAAAATTTGTATATAAGAAATGAGAAGTAAATTAATATTAAGCTGGAAAATGCAAGTTTTGTATTATGATTGTTTTTTTTTCAACTGAAATTTATTGAAGAAACTGAGAAGCATATGATAGATCAAACAGAAAGCAAAAAAGACTTAGTTTCTCGGAAAATATGTTCAAAAAGCATGAAAAAAAATCCAACATTTTGCTTCATAAGCACCACAAAAATTTTAATTGTTGCACAGGTCTCTAGCAATAATTTGGCTTTAACAGATTGAAAAAATATCAATTAGTCGACGAGTTATAGCCAAAAAACCATATTAACAGTATGCTGAAAATCGGCATTTGACTGCAAAGTTCGAAGGTCGATCAAAGAAAAATTCGAACTAACATAAACAAACGCCGCAATACGGGTCTTCTAATTTAGCCTCTATTTTGACCCCTCACTCTCAGAATCGACCCAACATTTGCTAACCTGAATTTGTTCCACAGTGTTATTGTAGGTGTTAACGCTGGTTCCCACATAAACAAAGTCCTCAACTTTTTCGAAATTGTAATTGTCAACAGTGATGCGGGAGCCGAGACGCGAGTGCGCTTACTGTTCGTTTCGAGCACCTCCAGACCCATACGTTCACTTCTTTATCGAATTTGGAAAAGGCAGAAGATATCAATACAATCAGCAGACACGAGAAGTTGCACGCTCTTAGAAAACATTGTAGCTGAATTGTGCAATTCTGCAGCTCGGATTATAATTTCTATCATAAAGTTAAAGGAGTCGCACGAAAGAGAGTTACCTGGTCTGAAATCTCGTTTGGTTCCAAATTTCTCGGAGAGGTATTTTCCAATGCTGACGGAGCTGGTAATGTTGCTCAACGTCATTTTACATAGCCGCATTAGTTTTGATACCAAATTCTGACATTGCGGCATATAGGTAGCTTCTTCTCGTGCTATCGAAAGCAGACTTGAAGTCGACAAAAAGATGGTGTGTGTCTATACTTCTTTCTCGGATCTTTTCCAAGATGTGGCGTATCGTGAATATTAGGTAAATTGTAGATTTATCCGATAAGGCACAATCAATGTTTTGCTCAATGGTACTTCTATATTTTTTTAAATAAATTCTATCAAAAATGAAAAATCATGTCTACAATAGCAACCCTTGTACTTATAATATAAGTATGTCACTTTCTATGGGCGTATTGGTTTTTTCGTGTGCTTTTATGTTTCTCTCTGTGGCCGCTTATTAATGCGCATTGAGCACTAAATGTCTGGAAAAAAATTGTTCATTTCTGCTCGAACTGCTGAAGTTCAAAATTTTTTTTTTACAAAACTTTTAAGTGTTGAACTTAACGGCGATGCACGCAGTAACGCTTCCACTTGCAAATAGAAGTTTTTCGTGGAGTAAAAATTTGAAGTAGTGAAATTATGCGCTAGCTTATTGCTACTTTCCACAAATGACAACTAGTCCCAAAAAATACAGATTTTTATTGTTGAAGAAGAAGGTGTGATTTTCTATTTAGTGAGATACATACGTTATGTGTATTATGTCATATGTGAGATATTAAGGCAGACTCCATTTTTTTAATCAATTATTGAGTTTAAGCTCCGTACCCAAATTATTTGAGCTCGATAGTTTTGACCCTCTCGGTAGGTAAGTCGTGTATGATTTTTAGCTATGTTACAAAGTTGTATAGCAAAATTATAGGCAACAGCGTTTCATAATATCTTTCAATTCAAATGTAATGGATTACGCTACCTTAAATACTTTTTAAATATTGCGTACATTTAGAAATCCTAAATGTTTCGAATAGACTAGAAAAGCACTAGTTCTAAAAAATGGTATTTCAATGTAAGGTCAGTGTTTGAGCTCCCAGTCACGTCACAACAACCGTATATGTAGTATTTACCTACCACTAACGTGTTAGAGATAATTTGCGACAGCATACAAAGTTATAAATATTTTTATCTTAAAGCTCGTTCACTTCAACAAAGTTTGAAAATGCATTTGTAGCGATGCGACGCACTGCTTTCATTACGTTAGAAACACATCACATTTTGTATGTGCATGTGTGTGTGCGTGTGTGTAGTTGTGTAAGTCTCCTAATGCTCGTATCCTGCTAGGAAATCGACTACTTTCGAACTACAGCTCATCAAATTTTGGGTATGTTCCTGAGAACCAGAATAATAATTATTTGCCAGTTGAATTTTAAAAAGTCATTCTTATTTTGATAAGAATTATAAAGGTCTTTTAATAATAATTATGAGTGATACAAATTTTTTTGCTCTCGATATAAATTTATTATTTTGAGATTGCTATTATAGACGGCTTTTCTTAATAATTACAAGTGAGATCAATTGTTTAAATCAACAATAACTCTTATTTTCAGACTTATATTGTATTATAAAAATTTTTCCATAATAGTTATTAGCAGGATAAATTTTTTGTTGTCTTTTACAGATTGTTATATTATTACTTGTATCTATTATTAGTCTTTGCATAATAATTATGTCTAAGACAACTTTTTTAAGCTTTGAATGATGCAACTATTTCGGGTTCCAAAACAGTACCAAATTATTGCAGAACTGATCCCGAACAGGCCCCGAAATAAGTCCTCCATCAGCCCCAAACTAAATGATTCTAAAAATGCTCGTCGTTCAAGACTTACCAAATTTTTTGTTTCGTAATTTTTATAAAAAGACTTTTATTATATAAATCTCAAAATAAAACCTTTGAAGGCTCAAAAATATTTATCTCGCTGATAACTATGTATTATGAAAAAACTTTTATAATATAAGACTTTGAACAATAAATATAGATAACACGGAAATTTTGTATCTTACTATAATAATTATAAACTTTTGCTCTTTTCTCTTATAATACAGGGTTTTTCAATAGGAACGCTACAAAAGTTTTTTTTCAAATAAAACAAAAACGGTTTGGGAAATGAATTAAATTCTTTATTCCTGTGAAAGTACATTCGATGCCATTATGTATGGAACTAAATTTTTTTTGCATGAGCACCACGGGCACGCTTGCAGAAGTCCAGACGCTGAACCCAAATTTCGACTGTTTTCAATCATAAATCGGCCGATACTGCTGCAATTTCACGTTCGATATTCGTATGAAGTTCGTCAATCGTCGCTAGTTTGTTGGCATAGACCATGGACTTGACGTAGCCCCACAAATAGTCTAACGGCGTCAAATCGCACGACCGAGGGCCATTTCGTGAGGTAACACTTTCACCAAACTTGGTTTTCAATAAATCGATTGTGACATTCGCTGTGTGGCATGTCGCGCCGTCCTGTTGAAACAACATAGTGTCCAAGTCCATATCATCCAATTCGGGTCAAAAATATTCGGTTATCATTCAGCGGTAGCGATTCCCATTCACAGTAACGTACCGGTATTGATCGTCACGGAAGAAGTACGGCCCAATGACACCGCCGGCCCATAAACCGCACCAAACCGTAATTTTTTCGGGATGCAATGTTGACCCATGGAGTACGTGTGAATTGCTGCCTGTCCAATAACGTATATTTTGCTTATTGACGAAGCCATTCAGCCAGAAATGACGACGACCATAAATTGGACATAGCACTCTTAAAGTAGAGGCCATTGACTCCGAATTTCAGTAGTAAATTTTAATAATTTCGACTCGTTGTTGGATCGTATATCTTTCCATGATGAAATGGCAAACCTTACTGAAGAGAAATGTCAAAAGAGCGGGAAAAAATATGGCGTCGTTTGCTGTCACTATCGGTCTACTTTTGTAGCATCCCTATTGAAAACCCCTTTATTTATGTCTCTAGGATATGGAATTACTAAAACGTAACATCCTTTTTGAACATTGATGGAATCGTCGGTGACCCGATACGCACATATTGCCCGGAGGATGGGTATCCTACATATCATTTCCTCTGTAACTGTCTTACACTTTTGCCAGGCTGAGATGGAGCATATTTTGGTTAGATTCTCTATCTATTGGTAAGCTTCTCATATTCGTAAAGCCCTTTGGAAGCTTTGGCGCGGGGAAATGAAGTCCCATTCCCATCTTCTTCCGTATCCCTTTCCTCTATCTCTCATTCCCTTCTACGTTCCCATTCCATTCTATTCCAAGTGTCAACAAGTTGTAGAAATATTTGGTATTCCTGCATACCAAGTCGAATATTGAGAATGCTTTTGACGCATTGTGGTCGACATGTGGAATAAAAGTTAGTTTTGAGTCCCAAGTCTTTAATTCCATTATTTTGGTAAAATTTTATATAATTTATTTCGTAATCAAAGTTATTGATATTGTCTTTTTGGTATAAGAATCAATACAACACTTGGAAATATTCAAGCGTAGATGCTTCATGAATGTAGATTTTCTAAATCTGCCTGCAGCTTCAAAAATATGTTGGTATGTCGGAAATTCAGCGTAAAGTGTATATTATCTGCAAACTATAAGAAAATCATTGCAAAATATTAAAAATAATAAGGGTCCATAGTGCGTACTTCGCAAGGGAAGAACTGTAAAAGGACACCTTTTTTTACCAAAAACTGCAGGTTTGTTTAAAGGATGGCTAGAAAGTGTTTGAAAAAGGAGTACTAATATTAAATAAAGTCAGCGTTGTCAATTGGCAGTCATAATATGTCAGCATGTTTTTCAAATTATTAAATTTAATTGCTAAATATTAATTAAATGAAATATTGACTTTGAATTTTTAAAGCCAAAAATTTTGTGAATAGAGAAGAATGAGCTCTTGCGGAAGCTTGCGAGCGCTTGATTAGCGAAAGATATTTTAAAAAAGAGTCGACTTTGACTAATCGGCTAACCGTTTCCTCTCGATTTTTTCGACTAACCGCCCATAAACCACTAGTTGACTACGTTCCCACGGCAGTCGGTTCTACGATAACGGCTTTATATCCGGCCAAGGACTGTCACTTCAGCTGCATTCCCCTAAATTTTATCGTATTACCTTTTCGTAATTCCAAATTCCAATCTTCGATTCGAACGAATTCAGAATATCCTTATTATATAATTCGTCAATTGTATTGGTTGATAACAATAGTTTAGACGAAAAAAGTACCTCATTAAGAAAGTCAACACGAAATTTGGTTAATTCTTTATAGCAAAAAATGGCACAACAACAAAAAAAACCTAACCTTAGATGTGTATTATTTTTAAAATACATTCAGTCTTTTTACGCTGTTATTTGTGTTGTGTAAATCGAGATGTCTGAAAATTCATAGTTTTTATGCATTATTTTTAGTGAATCATCTTTGTAAAAACATAATTAAAAAGGTTTTTTATTAAAAGCGACTTTCATTGCAAAAATGAGGAGTTATTATAAATTAATTATAAAGAGTGAATACAAATTAACAGTTTTTCAGACACCGGTAGCACAGAAAGTACTACTCCACTTTACACCGAGAGGCTAAACCCATAAAAGATTAGGTTTATTTGCAATTCTGGACTGTTTTGGCAACAACTGCAAGAGGACCTTGAAAACAGCGGTTTTCTTTTGCGCATATCTCGAAAATGCTTCTTTAGAAAAATAAATGCAGATCATTTTCGTATTCAGCGACCCAAATTAGTCCAATAATCACTTTTCCAATAAGGGACCACACATTTATTAAATACCTATTTGTAAAATAGTGTAATTGTTCAGAAGTTGCATTTTCGTTAACCCAAATGAATATCATCTTCAATGTTTTCTTGTAGTAAAAAATAATCTGAGTGGAAGAGTGCTAACTCAGTGTTCAGTGTATCACGTGATGAATTATCAAAAACAAAAAAAAGTGGCAAATCATGCAGCAAGGCAAAAGATTTTAATCGGTTGATTTTTCTAAAGGGTGCTTTTTTTAGACTGATAGAACTTTAAATTGAAATAAAGCACATAAAAAATGAAGCTCGATGTCAATTTTTTTTTTATTTGAAAGTTATTTTCATGATATTTATTATTTAAAAACGATTTCTGGCATATGTCCGCCACGACTACCTTTGGTGAATCGGATGCGATCAGTCCAATTTGAATTTCCATGTTATGGATGGACAAAGTCCAACTTGTTGAGCACGGCGGCGAGTAGATAAATTCGGATCTTCTCCAACACTATCACTTACAGCACCAATATTTTCTTCTGTTCGTACAGTTCTTTGTCTTGTTGGTTTTTCATGGAAATTTATCAACAGTTCGACGAATAAGCTGCTCTGATGCTCGATGATGTAAACCATAAAATTCCCGAAGTGCTCTATAAGTTTGGCGAACAGAACACTAATTTAAAGAAAAGTTCCAGAATTTGTAAACGTTGTTGCGGCGTCATTCTTTCCATGATGATTTATCAATGCCATTGTGAATATATACAATTGAAAAATCTTAGCCCATAGACGTCAAAATTCGGCACAGCTGAGATCACCTGATGTAGCCATTCACAGCATTCTTGAGTCAATCCCTGAGCGAATTTCTGTGTTTGACAATTAATATCGGCTATTTGTGACATTTAGTATCAGCCGCCGCCATCTTGAATTTAGAAGACTTCTCACTTGTATTCATTCACAATGATCAATGCTTACTGAACAGAAATGTCAAAACGAAATGTCATTTACCAGATGTCAAGTGACAGCTATCCAGATCGAAAGTTTTATCAGTCTAAAAAAGACACCCGTTACTTCAGGCGAGAAGCGCAAATGATTAAGTCCAGACACAGTTCCTACAGAAGTCGTACCAGACTTGACTTTGAAAAATGTCCCTATCAATAAGGGGGTCAAAATAACACAGTTTAAATAAAGAACTCTTTAATTTGTCACTTTTACGGTGCAGACATTTATAGTTGTTTTTACTTGTTTTATTTAGATATAGTATTTGAAAATGATATTTTCTATTTTCTCTGATGCTACATAATATTACTTTGGAAATGATATAGGAATAGGAATGTAAGTTATCATTTAAACAATTCCCAATTAGCCTGGAAAAATTAAGAAATCATAAGTAGCTCTACTGAATCATTTATGCTATACTTTTATATATAAGGCTCAAGTTATATATGTTGAATATGTTGCCAATATTTTGTGAGTAATTTGGCAACAGACTTTGCCACTGGGTTATAGACAAAAAAAAACCTCGATGACATACATATTGCTTGCTTTATTAATTTTCAAATAATAATTTTCTCAATAGCTGGTTTAATGACTCATAGAAGACAAAGAAAGCGCCAAATACAAAAATTAAAAAAAGACGCTAATTGTAAATTTGCGTTCGAAGGTATGGCGAAGTTAGCCAAAGCATTAAAGCTAGAGCTCCACACCGAAGTTCTCAGAATATGGGGAATTTCGAAGTTATTCGGACTCTTTAGACGTTTGAGGCTTTACAAACTGGAAACTCCATACCAAAAAAGTTATTGCTCACCTAGAGGCACAAGCTAACATAAATAATTTTATCAGCTATTTTATTATGCCAGGCCGTAAAAAAAGTCATACCAAATATAGAATTAGTAATCGATTATATAATATCATTTGCAATATAACTAATGTTCGAATCAGCTGTTTGTAGAAGTTCAGAAAAAGTTCTTGATTTGGCTTTATTCTGTGCTTTTCAAGCTATCGAGTTGTGGAGCAGCTTTCATGCAATTCCACAATTTTTTTGCAGCCGTAGGTTGCCGCAAGCAGCATAAAATGGAAACTACGATTGGGAGTTCTAACCAATTAACCCATTAAATGGAGAACTGGTTCAGGCCATTCAAATTGAAGTTTTCGTGTTTAACTTAATAGAGTGATCCATATGAACTGAAAAGTTTAACATATTGTAACAGAGTGGTCCATATGAAATTAATAAATTAACTCAGCACCAGGAGGTATTTTAATAAGTTCGTTCTGTATCAGCCTATTTTTATTTACATATAGACTGAGCGCCTGGTTAAATGGTTGAACTGGTTAAATTTCCAACAACAATTAGCATGTAACTTAATTTGTTTAGGAACTGGTTTTGCCATTTAACCAGTAACACGCCATTTAACTAGTTTAAAGCGTCAATTTTAACACAGTGTTTACTTCCATTTGCGGAAACACTTTTTAGCGAAAAAGTGGTCAACGCATTACAATTCTATTTTTCAATACACATTGATATTTTTTAATATAAAGTCTTTCTAATTCTTAGGTACTAATAGAAGGGAATACGATTTTTTAGAGAGATAATTTGAAAAAGTACCAAATAGAAACAAAAGTGTGACACCTTAGAGACGTCGCGGAGTAAACCGATATTAGCATATTATATGAATTAACCCAGCCATTGGTAATCAGTTTCCCATCAAGCGATTGCGATTGAATTAAGATTCAGTTTTTATTTAAATTAAAGTGGTGCGTAAAACACGATTTGAAAACAAAATATCGTAACAAAAATCGCATTTCTGCGGTTTGCCTTAGCTTTATTTTAGTATATCTATTCATATTTAGTCCCTCTGTGGGTTTTCCTACAGAACCGAAATACATGTGGTGCTCTCCACGCTGTAATCGAAACTTGTTCAGCTATTTGCTAGGGTGCATAGTTTTTGTATGGATTAGTGTGCGTCAGGTCAGTGCAAACGGAAGGCTTTTGGGGGTTTCAATCCACTTTTAGTTTGGTTGCCGGAAGATTTTTCCTTCAAAGAAAATATTCAGCTTTTAAATAGCTTCTGATAATATTATACCCAGGATTTTATAACTTTGTTTGTAACATCCTAAAGCAACCGATATAGATATGGAGTCATACGTCATACCAAAACTTTCGAACGAGATGAGAAATCCAAACACGAAACTTCGTAAACATATTTTCCTTGGCCTCAGTGTACATCGGTATTGGAAATTGGCGAAATCGGATAACAATCTCGCTCACTTAATAGTATTTTGCAAAGTTTAGTAACGAAAGTAGATAATTTTCGGAAGTTTCATAAACCGAATTGAGTTAGGGAAAAGAGTACCTGTGATAAAAATTTGATATATCTCCAAGATTACCTTACAAACTTCTACCAAATTTGTGGCACACTTTACGTATCAATGGGCATAATTTCGAAAACTAAAGAAATCGCGCAATAACTACGCTCCTTCTGGTATAGTGGTAACCCAAAGAATTAGAGTAACTTTAAAGCGTTTGGATTGGTAAAGGAAATGCGTAGAGTCAGAAATTTTGGAGAGTGTGGCTGGAGCCACCTACTTGAGAGCAAAAAAGCGTATTTCCGAAACTACTTTATGAAACTCTACCAAATTTTATACACTGTCTACATTTCAAACCAGAAACAAAAAACCACGCTAAACTCTGTTATAACGGCAATTTCCCTAATCTACTAAACCATCTTTCAAATCAAAATTTTGGTAAATGGGCGTTGAAATCATAACAAAAATTTTGTTCGTTTCTATTGAAATAAATAAATGTTTTAGTTCTTAAAATGGAGAGATCGGGGTTTGTTGCATACAGAAAAGCATGCACCGCGTATTTAAAGTTCATTTTAACCAAAACTTAGACTCTTCTTTCCATGGCCAATAACCAATAAAAGAAATAGTATAAAGGTGTAAGATATTAGCTAGTAGAAGGGGTATTCTCATGATGTTACAATGGTGACCTCGGTTACAATTGACCACCAAATGTTATAAATTCAAAACGTGGTTATTCGTAATTCTTGATACCGTGACAATAGTTATAAAAATTGTTATCTGCCTGTGACAGCTGTTTTCGTAAATATTTTGAAATCTAAATATCAAAGCGGACTTAAAGTTATATAAGCTTAATAAAGCGTACTTCTTGAATTCGCGCTTAAAAGTTTTAAATTTACAAATATACTTAGAATAAAAGAGGCACTTTTAGTTATTTGTGCTAGGGAATTGAAGCAATAAGAGGTGTTGGAAAGAGAACGGCTGATAAGAAACACATAACGTAAATTACAAAGAAGTAGCATCACTACCACCGTTCCCGGGAGAGTTTCGTCAAATTTCACCATACCAGAACTAATTTGACTTTTGCTGTTTGACATTAGTATCTAATTAGGTTCAATTGGTTTCTGGTGTGGTGAAATTACGAGTAGACGAAAAATTTTGTCACAGGAAACGAAACTCCATGCAACTTCTTATAAATCCAGGGTTTTTGTCTGTGGCCCATTGACTCATTCTCCTTGTTCGACTCAGTTGTTGTTCATATTTTCTACAAAAAATATATTTAATACATTTAATCTAGATAAAAAAAACTTCTTTTTCCTTTTCGTTGCCAAATTTATTCATTCAATAATCAGCTGTCAATAGTGCGGCCAATAACTTTGCTTCCACCACATGGTGAACTTTTCGTTGTTACAAAGTTGCCAGAATGCCAGGGACATGTATTGGTTACAAAAATGCAACAAAATTTAACGTAACAAATTATTGCATCCGGATTGATGGAACAGGCCGGTTTAAAAGTATTTAACCTTTTCATTACCATACTAACCCCTTCAGTACCATACTATAGCAGCAAAAAATGTAGGTATTTTTATCGAATAAATTTAATAATCAATTACTTGCTTACCTTCTTAATTGTTGCTATAACCGTTTACGCGATTTTGGCCGAACTTTTCCTACAATTTGTGGTGTAAGTCTTGATGTTGTAACACAAATTGAGGGGCCCTACAGTTAAGCCGACTCCGAACGGCGAATGTTATTCTGTGAAAAGTATTTTTTTTTATGGTAGAAATTCACTTGGAGATTTGCCATTGCCTGCCGAGGGACGCCCGCTATTAGCAAAAAACTTTTCTATAAATCTTGATGTTACTTGCCCCGAGATGGATTCGAACCTGGGACCTACCGAATGAAGGGCGCACACGCTACATAATATATTAGTATTATTATACTTTTTACTTACGTGAGTAAACTATCGACTGCCATTTGTAAAAACTTCTAACACTTTTAAAAATGTCACACGCTTACATTCGGAGTCGGTGTAAAACTGTAGATCCTCCAGTTTGTGGCACAACATCAAGACCCACTCCACGCAGAAAGTACTAAGAACTAACGAACTAAGAACTATATTTTTCTTATAGGTGCCGATTGCGAGTTGCATTTTCGGCAATTTTTTTTATTTGGCTACATTACCACAAAAGGAAATGAAAGATAGAAAGCAAACCAACACGATTAATTGAATTAATTTCAAGTATAAATGGTTTATACGACGGATAGTCTTTATGGCACAAACCCCCCTCCCCCCCCCAGACAAAATTCCTGCGCATGAGCCTGGTGTGCGTGCTAGGTTTGTCGCATCGTTTTACAGTTATTTTATGCGCACTTCTTTCAACGCAGTGAAGCGTAAATATGAACTTTTATGCCGAGCACGCAACACTTCCTTTCACTCATACACCCATACCCACATACGCAATTCCGGATTTCCCGTTGGGTGAATATATGACGGCAATGTGTGAAAAAAACTGCATTATATGTACACACACACACATACGTATGTACGTACGTGCATGAGTATGTGAGTGATTTTGGTGGTATTAAGCTTATTTGTTCCTGTGCGTGTGACGGCGTTGGTGCGATTCCAACATGGCTACTTAACTGAATTTCAAAGGACAACAAGAGTATCAAAGTTAGTGTACAGGTAACAAACTATAAAAAGAAAAACAAAAACAAAGAAGAAAACTATTTCACAATTATACTAGAGCTAAAAAAGACATCAACGAGTTACTGCGAGTAGAAACAGTGCAAATGGTGCAAAATGAATACGTAAAAATTAAATTTGGTGTTTGGCGTTGTGTGCAATGTTGCAGGTGATTTGCGGCTTCAAAAATACATAGTGGCAAGTGTAGTTCAAAAAGTTTTTTTTTATTTTATTTTTAAATTCCGTAAAAAGTACAAATATTTAAACCACAAATACATTTGCGCAAAAAATATGTACACTTGTAGTTAAAACTAAAAAAAAAAAAAAATAGCATTGCAAATCAATTTGCCACTAAAAATATTTTTGGCTTGCCTCCCTATGACAGGCCATTTAAAATGCATGACTGACGCTCTGATGGCCATTTGGCGTATTCCAATCGAAACCGAGTGCTCTTTCGCGTGCGTTGAATTGAATTAAAATGTTGCACATATCATAGCAACTTCGGCGAGCATATTTTTTTTTGCGAACATGTATGCGTATTTGCGATTACGTATGTATGTATGTGTGTATTTACACTATGTGTGTGTTTTAAGTGTAAAAAGCTAAAACATGCCTTGTTTGGTTGCAGTTACTTTTTTGAAATTTGTTGTACATACATACAAAAACACATGATATAGATATAGGACTTATAGGACTTACTATAGGACAGGGACTTTTTGAAAGAATTTGTTGTTTTTTACTATTTTTTTATGAATTTTTGATAGAAATAAAGTTTGCTCTACAAAAAAACTTGTATAAATTCAGTAAAAATTTAATAAAATTTAACGAATTTTCATCAAAATTTTAAATTTTCATTCAAATTCCATTTAACCGCAAATTTTAATTTCCCAAAAAAATCTATTGATTTTTGAGATTTTTATTTTTTTGCTGGCAGTGTTGCTCATTTTCTCCATATAACGAATGCAATATATTTGTTGATACGGAAGATTTTTAACCCTCTCTTTTTAAAACTTGCATTTTGTTGTAATAAGATTTATTTGGCTAAAAACTGTACACCCGAAAATGTTCTAAAAGTACTGATTAAAAAGTTTGAAATTTGATTGATTTTATTTTATTTATTAAAATTTACATAAAATATAAAGTTAGTTGCATACCGAGTTTATTGTATAATGCATTGGTTTTTCACAAAAGATTTACTTAAAACCAATGGGAAATAAATTAGGTCTCGAAACTTGTCAATGAGTTCCTAACGTATAGTTCTTATGGGCACTATTGTTATCTTAGGGCCGCTTGCGAGAAAGCAGGTTATTTACTTAACTCAGAGTTTACTATCACAGCAAAAGGTTAGGCATCAACTCAGAGTTAAATACATAAATATTTAAAATAGCAATTATTCAGGGTTAAATTGTTAAATTTGCGACATTTTGGGATAAATAAAAAAAAAAAATTTGTCAAACAATTTTTTTTTTTTAAATAATTGAAAAACTTTGAAGCGAATTGCTTTTTTCGACAATAATGACGATACCATCGAATACGTTGGGTCCAACTCCTTTAACCGAGTTTTGGCAAAGCGAAGCGATCACTTCCACGAGACACCAAGCATTTCGTTGTACTAGAACCTGAGTCAGAATTTATCAAACGGGCCACTCGCAATCGTCCAAAACTCATTTTCAATTGATAACTACTTTTCTGGATAGTATTTCCAATTCAAAAATGTACTTTGAGGGATTTTTGGAAAACAAATTATTACCAATAATATTGACAATTATTGTTTTTTGCCATTTTATTTTCAAATATTTATTACCGCTAAAGTAATCGGCCGAATCGAACAATTTCGCCGGAAATGGAAACGTCACTAAACACTCATTGACAGAGATTTCAACCGATTTCGATCGAAAAAGTTATGAATAAATGAATTTTTCATTAGTTTGTTTATAACAAATTAAAAAACAATCGTCTTCTACGCCTTGTATCGATTTGGAAAAAAATCTCACTGATGCTTCTTCTTTTTCCGAAGCATTTCCCGTTGAAAAAAAAATGGTCCGCACTTAAAATCAAAGTTGCTTTAACTAGAACGGCGACGCACATTGAAAATAAAATGACAAAAAACCATAATTGTCAATATTATTCGTAATAATTTTTTTTCCAAAAATCCCTCAAAGTACATTTTTGAATTGGAAATACTATCCAAAAAAGTAGTTATCAATTGAAAATGAATTTCGAACGATAGCGAGTGGCCCGTTTGAGAATTATGACTCACCAGCAAAAATTATTATGATTTTAAATTTCACTAAATTCATCAAATTAAAAGAAAACGTAAAAAAGGAAATGTACGTAGCCCGGGTTACTGTATTTATTAGATGCAAGACAATGTCTGGGCTATGAAATAACAAATTTAGCTTTGAGTTACTTATCTCTTTTTTTAAATTTTACACTGAACCTAAGTAGGCATACCAATTCATAACAAGCTTATAATTAAAACCTCGTAAGCCTACTTAAATCCGTATAGAAATTTGACTTACTCACGAAGCATTTAAGTAAAGGGGTTTTCAATAGGGACGCTACAAAGTAGACCGATAGTGACAGCAAACGACGACATATTTTTCCCGCTCTTTTGACATTTCTCTTCAGTAAGGTTTGCCATTTCATCATGGAATGATATACGATCCAACAACGAGTCGAAATTTTTAAAATTTACTACCGAAATTGGGAGTCAGTGGCCTCAACTTTAAGAGCGCTACGTCCAATTTAAGGTCATCGGGATTTCTGGCTGAATGAATCCACACGTACTCCACGAGTCAACATTGCATTCCGAAAAAATTACGGTATGGTGCGGTTTATGGGCCGGCGGCGTCATTGGGCCGTACTTCTTCCGTGATGATCAAGACCGGCACGTTACTGTGAATAGGAATCGCTACCGCTCAATGATAACCGAATATTTTTGGCCCGAATTGGATGATATGGACTTGGACAATATGTGGTTCCAACAGGACGGCGCCACATGCCACACGGGGAATGTCACAATCCCAGTCAATTGGCCGCCACGGTCGTGCGATTTGACGCCGTTAGACTATTTCCTGTGGGGTTACGTCAAGTCTATGGTCTATGCCAACAAGCCAGCGACGATTGATGAACTTCGTACGAATATCGAACGTGAAATTGCAGCAGTATCGGCCGATTTATGCTTGAAAACCGTCGAAAATTGGGTTAAGCGTCTGGACTTCTGCAAGCGTGCCAGTGGTGCCCATGCAAAAGAAATCGAGTTACATACATAATGGCATCGAATGTACCTTCACAGGAATAAAGAATTTAATTCATATCCCAAACCGTTTTTGTTTTATTTAAAAAAACTTTTGTAGCGTTCCTATTGAAAAACCCGCTGGCGCAAATTTGGAATGTCGACAAAACTGGATTAAGTATTGTGCAAAGTAAAGTTTCAAAAGTTATTGCAAAAAAGGGAACAAGTCACAGTAATAACTTGTATGAGCGCTGAGGGAAGCTTTGTCCCCCCATATTATATTTTTCCTAGAAAAATTCAAATGATCAGTTAATGAAAGGCGCACCACCTGGTTCGAAACATTCTTGCCACGTATCTGGTTGGGTTCAAGTCAGCATTTTTACCCAATGGTTCATGCACTTTCTTCATCATACAAAGCCTTCGAAAATTGAGACTTTTCTGTTGATTTGGACGGCCATTACAGCCATATACGCAACGTTGAAGTACTCGAGTTATCGTTTCGTTACCGCCCCATTCGACCCATAAAATGCAGCCGATTGGCAGGAGTTTTCATGAGTCCATTAACATTCTATTATAATGACGAAATTAGACAATTTTGCAGGGAAAGTGTTCGAAAAGTCACTCAATATGATATAACTGGTCCTTTCTCAAAAGCTTATTCCAAAGTGCAGACTGGGCAAATAGCTATAAGCGGCGTTAAGTGTACTTGAATATATCCCTTTAACCCTAATATTTTTTTTTGTGGCAGATTTTACTGAAACACTAGTAGATGATGACCATGTACTGCGAATAGTTCACCATTATGGAGGCATCAACGAAAAAGGGAATTATTTCCAGCGCAAAGATTGGAAATCAAAAGCAACCATGTTAACTTCCTCATCTAAAAAACTTCAATCAATCGAAACAAAGCATTCAGCGCATCGAGGCAAAGAAAAATCAACACACAAAAAACAAAAAAGGTTCTAAGAGAACTGCTCCAGTTACAAACCGGGATGGCTCTACGAGCGATTTCGAAACAACCGTTTTTTGGCAGAGACTGAGGAAGAAAATTTTGTTGATTTACCACCGTTGGATGCAAATTGCACTTTTTATTGTAAAGCTTGGAAAAGCGATCCTAAATTAACAGAAACGAGTCAATGTTTGCAATGTGACATGGTTTGGGCGCATAACATTTGTATTCCCCGAAAAACGCCTATTTTCATTTTTTTTATATTTATTAGTTTATTTATTAATTTATTTAGTTTCATTAGTCAAAAAAATTCAATACATTTTATAAGACTAAGTTTAAAAAAAACACAAAAATAGATATAATAAAATTCATTGGAGTAATAACTAAATAACATTTTCAATGACGATTAAAGATAAAATTTACTAATGGTAGCAAATATACTTTTAAAGATAAATAGAATTCAGTTTATTTATAAAACAACTTTATTTATTAACATACATACATCTAGAAGCATAGGAAGGGAGGGGTTCCGAAAAATGTAAATTAAAGAGGGCATAGCGTAAAAACACCTTCGAACTATCTCAATGCGATGATCATGACAGGCATGGTACGGCCCCCAAACGAAAGAAGCATATTCCATCTTGGACCGTACAAATGCCGTATACAGAAGCCTCAACGTGTATGGATCAGTAAAATCAGAGCAACTACGTCTGCCAAAAGCAAGCATAGCATATGTCTTTACATTACACCCAATTCTTTGATTACATTGACGCGTTTTAACGGGAAATTAGAGATATAAAATGAAGTATCGAAGGAACAACGACGCTTGGAATTGGTAATGTGAAAACATTTAATTATACTCAAAGAAAGACAATTACATTCACACCGCTGAAACAAATTATTGATGTCACCCTGGTGAGGTGTAAATTTTAAGGGCATCGGCTTAGAGAAGAAATTTGGCAAAATCATTAATAAACAAAACAAAAAACAGAGGACCCAAAATACTACCCTGAGGAACACCAGAGGGAGCGACAAAAATAAGCGACTTAAAATTATCGACGACCACTATACAACGACATTTAGACAGGTACGAAGCAATCCACTTCAAAAAAGTCGAATGGAACCCAATATGAGCCAATTTTCTAATTAAAATTTTATGGGAAACCCTATCAAAAGCTTTAGAAAAATGTGTATAAATGGTGTCAACTTGCAGTTCCGACTGGAAAGCAGACATGCAATCCTCTGTGAACACAGACAAATTAGATACAGTGGAACGACCAGGAATAAAACCATGTTGGTCCTGGCCCTTTATGTATTTAACTGCAAAGGAAATCTTCTCTTTGATAATACATTCAAACAGCTTTGAAATAGAAGATAATTTGGAAGTTGACCTATAATTGCTAATATCATTCTTATTTCCACTTTTAAAGATGGGAGTGAAAAAAGCAATCTTCAAATCGTCAATAAACAATCTACAAGATAACGATTTATTGATAATAACCAATAACGGGTGAACAAGCGCAACACAGTTTTTCAAGAGTAAGACAGAGAAACCATCAATATCGGTGTGAGTAGAAATATCCTGAAATATCCTCAGCGGATAACGTTAAATTACCGAACTCAATTGAAGTCTGGTGTTCTAGAGGGGAATCTCCGTCAACAACTGAATTAGACAGACACAAAGTTAGACATAAAAAACTCTGCAAAGAAATTGGCGGCATCTAGGGGAGAGTTAACAGATTTAGCATTATAAAATAACGCCGAGGGTATACTCGAGCAAGACCTCTTCGACTTATTAAATTTCCAAAAAGCTTTGGGATGCGATTTTATGTTTCTTTCATAGTTCAAAACGTTATCCTTATATACAAATTTATCCAAACACTAGAAATCCTTAAAGAACTTCTTGTATTTAGCAAAAAACTCAGAGTCCTTTGTTTTTTTGAATTTACGATAGAACTTGTTTTTCAAATTTCTGAACCTCAATAAAGCCCTATTAAACCAAATAAATTTATATCTCTTCTTGAGAACAGGCGGGATATTATTCAGACAAATTTCCAAAATAGTGTATTTAAACATCCGCAAACAGTTAGCATAATCATGATTGAGAAATAGATTATCCCAGTTATTATTCAAAAATAGATTGCTCAATTTCGGAAAGTTGCAGAGCTTATAATTAAAAGAAAATTTATCATTAGTCAATCTTGCGATGACTAAGTGGTTATAAATTTCTATTTATTTTTAATTGCAATGTTTTGAAACTAAATTAATACAATATGGTTTTGATTAAATTTAATGATTCTTTACCTAAAAGTAAAATGTAAAACACAATAAAAAATTCTGCGTTTTGTAGTACGGTACAGTATACTACATTATCCTCCAATTATTGGTGAGGCTAATTTTTGGGTTACCTTAGATTGTTTCTAATAACTCTTTTTTTGTGAGTAGATGTATTCCATTGGAAAATATTGTAAAACTAATATTTTGCTTCTCTCCACTAATAAGGAATAGTTGCAATAATGCTAGTACATTTCATACAAATGTTAAAAAATAAACACCTATACCACATTTCCCAAAGTTCTTCTATTATTTTTAAGTAATTTATACCAATAAAACTAATTATTATTGTTGAAAACTTGTACTCATATTTACCTCGATTAATATTCTTTGACAACTCCCGACCTTTGAGTTTCCTCTCATCTGCAGTTCAGCTCTAAACATGGGGAAATGCTAAGAGATTCAAAGGAATCTAATTAAATTTGGGAGGCATTGCTCTAAAGAGATAAGCTATTAAATTTCTAATACCGGTCAAGTGCCAAGTGAATACTATGACCTTAAAATTTGTTTACATCAAAATGAAGCAGCGTGAGTGTAAGAAGTCTACGCAAATAGCAACACCCCTGCCATCATTTACTGGACAAAGAAGGCAGTCAATGACCAGCGGAGTAGTTAAGTGAAAACTTTCCTGGAATATTATGTTTTAGTATACTTGAAGCAGTTTAAAAGGCGTAAGAGTCACTACTAAAACTGACCTTCCAGTCCATAAGAATATGACGCATGCGCACTCATATCTTCACTTACATCCATTCATGCATATTTCCATAACTGCCAGAATACCGCTGCTTACGAAGGAATTAATAAAAGAGGAGCGAAGAATTTCATGTGGTTTTTGTATTTTTACGCTTAATGTTATTTATATATATACGTATGTTTTTTTTTTGTAGTTTTATTACCAAACATTAACAATTCCACCTGTCTCTGTTGGCTGCATATTCGAAATTATAGCAGGAATAAGATGATACAATTTATGCTAAATTTATATACGTACGTATGTATTTTGTAGCATCGCTCTGTTAGTGAGCAACAGAGTAGGTACTAAGTAAAAATATATCCAAAAAAAAAAACAAAAAATCATGCGAAGAAGATAAAAGAGATTTGGAAAGAATAGTGCTAACAAGATAGTCATTGGTTTTGCTAATGTAGCAAGTTTAGTTGTAAAAAAGTGTGAAAAACTCGAGCTTCAGTCAAACTCCAGGTATGCAACAACAAACTGGCAGACAACTTAATTTTTTTTATTTTTTATTTTAAATAGTCGCATAGAAAAAGTCAAACTCATCTGTTAATTGAGAGGAAACGCGGACCAAACCTCTCAGCATTTTATACGTCATAATTGATTATATCACATTAATACATACATAAATACATACATACATATATATATATATGTACATATACATATATATTTCATCAGGTATTTTTTAGTTCTGCAAGTCTTTTGTGCTTCAGCTACGCATTTTTCTACAGTTTAAGTAGATGATTGCCCAAGAGCAGAACATCAGTACATAATTCGTCGGCGAACTCTAAAGACGTGGACCATTCAAACAAGACGACTACTAAGAGTGTAAAAAATATTGAAAAAGTGGTGGAAAGAATTTTTGTTTAAATTTTAATTTATTCTAGTGCTACATATATTTTAAACAAGCAGTATGTCAAAGTTGGCAGTTATTCTAGTCTTACTCAGCACCACAGCCGTGCTGTGGCATCAAACTGAGGCAAAACCATTTCTACTCCTGCCGGTAAATGTCTTTGGATTAACGCCTAGAGGTAGGTGGAGTTTACATATGGAGTGTAAAGAGTGCGCGTAAAAATGTTACGAAATTTATGTAGTTATATAAATACAGGTTAAAGGCTGATAAACGAAGATCAAAAAAGTTAACATTTTTGCTGAATTTGTTGTCAAACAATTTAATGTAAAATAAAATATAAGTATGATAAAAGTTAATAAAATTTTCTCTATTAAGCATCTGCTAAACATTGGTTATCACGTGCCAATGTTTTATTGTATCGACAAAAAGAGTATTCTCAACATATATCAACTTTTCGAGCGAAATTCGGTTTGCCTTAGAGTTGTATTGCTTTGTCGAAACCCTTAGAATAGGACGAAATGAGTCTAAGAACGCTGGTTTTATACAATAAATTAAGATAATATAATGCTCCTCATTTGAAAAACTTGAACTACTTTTGTTTATTTAGATACTTACTTTTGTCCGCGGCTTCGCTCGCTCGGCATTCGGCCTAACGTTATGAATTCGAATGTGATGTACAAGGAAATAAATAGTTTTTGCAAAGGTAGTTACTTTTTAATTAATCGACGACTACTTTCTAATTGCAGATTAGGGTTTTGTTGCTGAATATTTTTCTTGTTTAATGTAAACCAAATTTATTATTAGAAATACACCAAGTAATCAGATAACACAGTGTGACACTCAAAAATACCTGGGAAGTGATGTTATTTTTCTTGTAGGTCTTATCGAGTAGAACGAGAATCCAATTTTGGAATTGGTCAAACACCCCCAAAATCTCGACTTAACCTTAAAAATCGATTTTTCGTGCTTTTGCGCACTATCTTAGCTAATTAACAGCCGATTCATTCTAAGAACGGTTTAAGAAAGAAGAAACTCAGACCTTTTGAAGGCTGTATAGATGTCTTGCACAACAAACTTAAATTTTGCTAACCTTTTTCTTCTTTTTTTGACTTTGGCGATATTTTCACACACTATTTTATAAACACACAAAATGAGTTTTGATTAGATTCAAAGAGTACGTTTAATACCGAGTTCAACGAATGATTCTCTTTTAAAAGCGGCCAAAAAGTGACGGAGTTATTTTACTTTTTATAAGAACGAAATTTTTGCAAAAATTTACAACGACCTTAATTTACTAATAAATATTATTAAATGAAAATATATGGATCAAAAGTGCTTTTTTGACCGTTTTTTCCTTAGGTCAGCATCGTCAGTTTCGCGTTGTACTGACCAGCAATATTCTGCCATCATATTTATTTTGTTTTTTCCTTCGAAACGTTTTTCGATCGTTGCCATTTCTTGGTGGAAGTGTTCGCCTTGTTCATCACTGAACTGGCCCAGATTATGTGGGAAGAAGTCCAAATGCGAATGCAAGAAATGAATTTTTATCGACATGTTGCAACCCATTTCACCATATGCACTTAAAAATTTGCTTACAGCCGTGATGTAGTCGTCGCTTCTGATGTTCCCAAGGAAATTATCACATAGCGCTACATGTTCATAAAGGTAACGTCGCTCATAATTTTGCGAATTTGAGGTCCAATGAAAATACCTATATGCACATATTATAAAAAAAATAAAAAACAAGTAGGCATGAAAACAAATTAATAAATAACGGCTTTTATTTTAGCTTCACTTAATTTTGGGAAGACAGTTTTAAGATGAAGAAAAGCTTCGCTATTAACATCCAATTTCTTTACAAATTGTTTCATGCTTTAAGTGTAGTGGTGGTAAGGTAACATAATCAGATTTTACCAATGGGAGGCTTAAAACGTTTTTCCTGCCCATCTGATGTAACTCTCGAGATGGCCATGGTTTGCGATCATAGCGATTGGATGCCCGACTATCCCATTCACAAAGGTAGCAAGGATATTTTGTGTAGCCACCTTGAATGCCAAATAAAATTGTCAACACTTTTAAGTCAGCGATGACTTTCCATTTATGAGTGGTATAGTCGGTCAATCGTAAAATTTTTTCCATCATTTCATACGTTTCTTTTTTGTTAACCCCATACGCGATTGGAACTGATGGTAAGAGATTTTCATTGTGTAATAACATAGCTTTTAAACCTAAGGGTGACATTACAGACTTCATTAAGGGAACACGAATGTATTTTTTTTTTTTTTAGGGATACATACTTTTACGCGATCCATCAATGAAAATTCGCCATTCATCTGCATTATATTTATAATTAATTGCCGAAAATAATTTGGGTACATTTACACAATGTACTAGATCACAGTCATTGCCATCAGTTTTAAAACTTCCTCTAAGTATCAAAGTGCGGTCGCTTTTTCTACCCGATGTTACTTGAACATATTTTTCCACTAAATTCCACTGCTTTAGTCGTGAACCGAGGACTTCAGATTCTCGTTTCGATAAATGCAAATCACGCACTAGATCGGCGAAATCAGAATTTGAAACCAAATGCCATTCCGTTGATCTTGATTTACAAGGAAGGAATTCTTCCTCTACTAAATATATTTCACCAGCATCAATGAACTCACATTTTGTAGGCACTTCGGCATTTAAGTATTTTGGTTTTGTAACCGTAACAACATTCGCATACTTCACGTTTTCCCGCGATTTAAAATTGTGACCTGAAACGTTTGTTTTGCAAAAATAGCAATCGTCTTGTATATGATATGCCAAGTCAATGGCACAGAAAAGGGCAAAGAAATTGATTGTTGAACTTTAAATTTTTTTAATGTTGTGCAGCAATATTCACAAATAAATTCTGACTCGTACCAGCGACTCGCACTATAAAACCTTTCGAAAATCTTGTTATATATTTTTACTACACCAATATTATTTTTAAAATCACGCCGATGACTTGTATCCGTAAATAAGCCACAAATGTAGCAAAACTTATTACGCTTGTCGCACATTTTAGTTTTACTTTACCACGATTTTTATCCAATTTAACAGCAAACACAACAAAAGATAAAAAATTAAATTAAAATTAAGTGATAATTTCCTTGGGAACAACAGAAGCAAATTTTTGAAAAAATTTCGTTCTTATAAAAAGTAAAATAGCTCAGTCACTTTTTGGCCTATTTTTTAAAAGAAACATTCGTTGAACTCGGTATTAAACGTACTCTAATTAAAACTCATTTTGTATTTTTATAAAATAGTGTGTGAAAATATCGCCAAAGTCAAAAAAAGAAGAAAAAGGGTAGCAAAATTTAAGTTTGTTGTGCAAAAACAAATAAATTTCTTCAGCTTTATTAAGACGTCTATATATCTTTCAAAAGGTCTGAGTGTCTTCTTTCTTAAACCGTTCTAAGAATGAATCGGCTGTTAATTAGCTAAGATAGTGCGCAAAAGCACGAAAAATCGATTTTTAAGGTTAAGTCGAGATTTTGGGGGTGTTTGACAAATTCCAAAATTGGATTCTCGTTCTACTCGATAAGACCTACAAGGAAAATAACATCACTTCACAGGTATTTCGACTTCATTCTTTTTTTTTTAGCACTGTGTAATGTGTCATTTAGAAGTCTCATGATCGCCATCCGAAGTGCGATTCGCTAACTTTAAACGATGCGACAATCGCAATTTTTAACGACAATATTTGTCGTTTGCCCTAACGATTGTCCGATTCACTTGCTTATTCCTAACGGCACTTATGTACCAGCTGTCTCGTTGTTTTTGTGCAAAGTAATAAAGAATGGCACCTCTGTCAAACTGAATGTCAAAATGAGCAAAAAGCACAAAGAGGAATAGAGAAAAAACAAACTAATGCCTGCTCTCAAAGCGTTTTTATTTACTAGTTTATTTCAAACTGCAAACATTTATAATTATTTTTATATATTACAATGTTCCATGGTAGCAAAATTTCGGATTCTCCTCTGAGTGATTTGGTAGAATATCTGGAAACACCTGCAAATATGCCATGATTTTCGTTTTCAAAATTAGCGTTCTGCTCCATTTATCTATATATGTATATCTATATACATATATTTATCTATACATATATTAAAACTAAACTATATTTCCGTTTTTGTACTTGAATAATTGATAAAAGTTTGCTTTTACCATTTGCACGTTTATTGAATGGTAGATATAGTGGTTGACATAAGCCGCCTCATAATTTTTTGGCTCCGAAATTGATAAATGAGTACAATCGACAGTCCCAATAGTGCCTCCCACAAAGGGTAAGGACACCGCAGCAAACATTTCTTTAGCAGCTTGGGTCATAGGAAATCTCACTTTCTGGTGAAACAACGAATCATAGATTTGATCCGTTACCCGATGAATGTCGGCTTACGGATGGCTGGCTCATGGATATTCCCCATTGCTCACCTACGGGTCGTTCATAGCAACCAGTTGCGAAGAATCTCAAAGCCGCTAGAACCTACCAATATAAAAGTAAAATTTAAAATTGCATACATGCTGAAAGATTACAAGAGCTGTCTCTTTCTCAGTCGATTTTGCTGTTATACTGGAGCCTCTCATTTGGTTTTCAAGCTGAAAAGTTACGTATTCAGCCAAATCTGGAGTTAACCGATACATCTTCGGAAATTATGTTGCATTCAAATGAAAGGGATTCTCCACATCCCGAAGCAAACTTCGATCCACTGTTGGAGCGCATACTTCTTCGTCACCCCGTGATAAATCATATGCCAAATATTTAAGCGACATTATTTCATGTTCCTGTTTTAATTTTAAGAAAAGTTGAAATCACGAATTTTTCTTTTCTCGATATTCAACGAGCTAACGACAACAGCTGATTCGGCGAATGCGAAAATCGTTGAAAAATGAATACTGAATAGCAGCATCGTTAAAATTTTCGTTAAGATGAGTTAACCATGCGAATATCGTTAAAAGAAGTTAAGTGAATCGCACTACTGGTGTTGAAAAACTGAAACCTTAACCTTATACTTATACGGAATTCCTTAGATTTTATTAATGCCCTCATTCAGGTTAAAGCTTCAAGTCAATATTAAAATAAGTTATATTCGACTTATATAGTATATTGAACGCAGTTTTGATAGAAGGAGAGATGTTTTTCGAAATTATGTCATAAGTACTTTGAAGCACAGAGGAGGCGGCATATCCATGAACCCGATTTCATTGTGAATATAAAACATCTGGTTATTCATAGAGTATTAGTTGATTTTTCGCTCCTCACAGCCGTCACAAGTAACCGCAATTTTAAAACCAACCCCACGTGTTTCTAATGGTGCAAATTTGACATTACTGTCACAATTATTGCACCATACGTATTGTGTTATAGTTGAAAACACCAAGAGATAATTCACGATTCTGTATTCGATGGATTGATGAACCGCCACATTCATTTCATCACCCAACTTCAATATTTTTTGCGACGCACTAAAACTGTTCTCCTCAGTCTCCGTTATCTGCCGATTAAAGTATTGTCTTCGGTCTTGTTTAATGCACTTTTTTTCTGCTCGGATAGCACGTCAAATTTTTTAGCCTTGATTCATATTTATCAGTTTCCTAAATTAGTTGGAACTTCATAAATATTATGCTAATGAGTGGCTTTTTCTAATAAGCCACAGTTTCCTGCAGTTATGTTTCGGAACGTAGCAGATTTGTGAATATTCACTAACGCTAAAGTATATTTTAACGAACAAAACTTCCGGAATGAACGAATCTTCGGTATGCATTCCAAATATATCTGCGCGTTTGGCCTTTTGGGGGAAAACCCTGACGCGCGAAAACTGAACAGTCACTCAGGTCGTAGGACACCTTCGACTAATCAATGCTGTAACTTCAGTTCGAAGAGTCAGATGCTTTTGAAATTCATATATTAAGATTTTCAATTTATTAGACCCAATCAAGTGCATATAATCCCTTAAAGAAGTCTCAAAAGCTATATTCTAAAATATTGCCTTTCGTGATAGTATATACAGATTTTTAAAATAATTTTATGGGTGACAATTCTATTCTAAACATGGTCTCAACAAATGCGCACACTAACAGCCCTATTCTGTGCACTTAATAAATTCACCATCTTGCTTATTTATCAATATTGATTATTTATCAAGTCTTTGGTATTCTGTGTCAAAAACCAAAAGCTCTTTTCTTGATAAATTATCAAGATGTCAAATGCTCTTGACAAATTAAACAACTGTTTGTGAAAATATTGTGAACACATTTTAATTGTAATTTTGATTGAAATTAAATTAAATAAAATGGAAGAAGACATATTATTATTGTTGCTGTTGTTTGAATAATTTATTTTAATAAAAACAAAGTCCATTAACATACATACATATGTACAGTCATGGACAGAGAAATAGCACAAAAATTCAAAATGATATTATTCGCAACCTATGTTTACTTATTTAGAATTATTTAGAATTGACTTCAAGTTTTATCAATATTTGCACAGAATAACAAAAAGCTTTTGGCTTGATAAAAATCTTGATAAATAAACAATATTTTGATAATTTGTCAAGTGCACAGAATCGGCCTGTAAAACTGTTTTCCATAACAATTTATTTATTTATTTTTTATTAAAATATTAATTTTCTTTTCGCTTAATTTTAAATATAAACATGATTTCGTTGATTCAAACCCGTTCAGAGTGTAGCAAGAAATATGATGAAAAGATGTTGTGATTTCCGATATAGCAGCTAGACTTTCTCTTTGACTGTTGATGGCTTTTTCCAATACTTACTAAATAAAGAACTGGCTTTGATCTAAAAAATTATCTTGATATACTTTATTTAACTTTAAATACACTTTCTTTAATTTTAGAAAAATGGCAACTTTTTTATGAACTACATTAAAACAGCTTTCCAAACAGTTGACAAACCCTCAAAATTTGTTTGAGACTAAGTTTTTATGAAAACATATATTTTACACACAACATTTTCGGTTGAAATTAGTATATTATTGTAGCATTTCAGTTACCTTTCCATTTAAAAAATATTTTCATACAAACACTTTCGAATCACACCAATACTGTTATATTTCACTGCGCTTAGAATACCTAATATTTTTAAACAGATGGCAAGACTCTTCAAACACATTTCCATTGTTAAATTTCCGTTAATCTATTTCATTTGTATCCAATGCAGTAATTTCACCTCTTACTTTATAATTTGCTTTAGTTTGCTTTTTAGCAGGTGGCAACCCTATCCAAAATTATTTTAAAAATAAACCTTTCGATATTTGATTTACTTTATCATAATTTTAATCAATTCTTTAAAGAGATAGAAGTCCTCGCCAAAATTTTTCGTTTTTTTCAATTAAGCTTTTTTAAACTTGAAGCTTTTTTTTTAAATAACTTACTATACCTTTAAACAGGTGGTAACCCTCTTTAAAAATATTTTCTAAATTCATAATTATTAAACCCCTTTCGTTTGATACCCATATTTAAATATTTGATTTCATTCATTGATTTAACTTAATTTAATTTAAAGTGGGAACCTCATTTATAGTAATCGGTTTAACGGACTATATATGTGCCAAACCGTATCTAAATGTATCCAGGCGTCATTCAGCAATACGTGATTTAACCTATTTAAATAATTGACTTAAACTTTTTTGAACATCTGGCAACTCTCTTTAAAATATATCTACCCTATATGTTAATCCACGTTATAAGCTATTTATTTTCCAAATTTATAAGTACACCTCTTTTTAAGCGGTCTATTTGTACATGATTTTTTTGCGTAGCTTTTTAAAACTCCTAATTACATTTTGCACGCGGTTTTCTGCTACATTTTTGTATTCGTCTACTGATTAATGTTGCGCGGTTTCTTCCATATAAAAACAAACATTCGTTACATGCGGAAGAGCCAAAAATCAACGATAATTTATATTCACTCAAAACTTCTTCTTTAAATGCACTAAAATTGAATGAGCTATCAATCAAGGGTAATTTGAGCCCACTCGAAACATGTACTTCAAAATTGAATGGGCTATATACATAATTGCATGCCAAAATTTTTCTGGAAACTCGAATTAAAAATTTTGAGATCGCGTGTAAAGTTTATTGAATTTTTCCACTATTTGATGAGAAATGTAAACAATATTTCAATAAAAAAAAAAGTTATTTAAATTAAATGCAGAAAAATAAAGAGTCAAAACTTGTGATTTTGTGAATATGCATGTAAATATATGTAGTGTCGTTATGTTATGCTCAGTATATATTTTTATCGATCTAAGGCAGAGCGCACACTGAAGCGGCGAGCAAAACGACCAGCATAGCTTCGAAAGACCATTGATTCGCTTAGCGAATAGTCGAGCATCGAGCAATAAGGCAAACGTGTATTTTTGATTCAACATTTCGCCTTTGTTTTCTAATTTTAATACGGGATTAGCTTCTATTCGAATGAAAATAGCTCTAATTAGTTCACCAGTATTCATTTTTCTGTGTAATTTTCGCATCAAACACTAAACAATTCAAAACAAAAGAGCGAAACAGATGGAATATAAAGCAAACGGAACGAAAGAGATAAAGAATCGAGCAAACAAAATATTTTAAAGTCGATGCTGTGCTCTTTTGGGCTTTCGACGCTATGCTCTTCACAATTTGCGGTCGCATTGTTTGTTATCGACGCTATGCTCGCCGCTCCATTGTACGCTCTGCCTAAGTTGTTTTATGCTGTTCCAAACAACAGCTACTTATGTCAACTAAGTTATAATATCCCAGTGCTGGTTTGAGATTTAGCTTTCATTTAGCACTTCACGCGAGAAAATTTTCGAAATTTTCGTAAAACGTGGGAAAATTGTCGGAGGCTAAAAATGACGGAAGACTAGGCATTCTAACCAAATCGGGTGAAATCTGCTAGTCCGGATAGTGCGTGAACTTCTCAACAACAGTTAAATTGTTTCGTGACATTCAAACTTATAAAATCATATTTCATATTTTAAAGGTTAAAGTTAGTTAAAGTTAGCTATAATTAAAAATAGTAATTTAATTTAACTTTTAGATTGTCCTCTAATTTTAATTTGTGCTATACTCAATGGAATGGCGTAATTAAAATGGGATAAATAAAAAAAAGGAACCGACAGTTCATGATTGGATCCTTTAAGCATTACTTACATTATATTCAAAACCGTGTTGTATCTAAATTTGAAGGAAAATACGTTATTTTGCTGTAACCCATTAAAAAACACGCGCTTACCTAAGTTCGCGAGGCAGAAGTAAAACCTCTGTGCCGATTCTATAAACAGATATATATATATGTGTTTTTTTTTTTTAATTTTAGAATGAGTGAAAATAGCAGTAGAAAAGTAGTAGTAGTATTAGTAGCATTAGTAGCAGAAATTTAAAAAAAAACGTAGTAGAAATAAGTAAAAAAAAAAGCTGTAGTAACTAATAGTAGAGTTAGCAAAAAAAATTAATTAATAAAATAACAGTAGTAATTAATAGCAGCATTTGGCCAAATAAGAATAGTAATTAGTAGAGGCATAACTAAAAATAGTAGTAGAAATTGCTAGCAGTAAAAATAGGAGTACTAATTAACAGTATCATTAGTGAAAAAGTAGTAGAGATTAGTATAAATAGTAGCAGATAGCTGTAAAAATACCTGTAGCAATTAGTAGTAGCATTAGTAGAAACAATAGCAGAAATTAGTAAAAATTGTAGTAGTAATTAGTAGTAGCACTAGTGAAAATAGTAGTAGAAATTAGCAAAAAAAAAAAAATAGTAGAAATAAGTAAAAAATAATAGTAGAGATTAGAATATCAAATAGTGGAAACAAGTAAAAAAAGTAGTAGTAATTAGTTGTAGAATAAGCAAAAAACAGTAGTAAATAGTAGTAACAGAAGTAAGAATAGTAGTAGAAATTAGTGAAAATCGTAGTAGTACCATTGAGTAGCATTAGCGAATATAGTAGTACAAATAAGTAAAAATAATAGCAGTAATAAGTAGTTGTATTAATAAAAATAGTAGTAGAAATTGGCAAAAATATAAGTAGAAATTAGTAAAAATAGTAGTGATTGTTAGTAGCAGCATTAGTAAAAGAAGAGAGTAGAAAAATTAGTAAAAATAGTGGTGGTAATAAGTAGGAGCATTAGTAGTAGAAGTTAGTAAAAGTAGTAGCAGGAATAACTAGTAGAATTGGTAAAAATAATAGGAGTAATTAGTAGCGGCATTAGTGATTGGTCGTAGTAGCTGTAGCAGTTGTAATTTCATAGTTGTATTAGTACTAGTAGTAGTAATTATTAGTAGTGGTAGTTCAGAGTAGGAGCAAAAGTTGTAGTTGAGTCGGAGTAGTAGGTAGTAGTAATTAGGAGTTGTAGTGATATGAACTAGTGGTAATAGTAGTATATTTGGAGTAGTAGTACCGAACTGCTGAAAGGTCCCGAAATGGTCAAGAAATAGCTAGTCCGAAAATATTTTCGGCACTATTTCACGGTTCAGAACTTGTTTTCAAATGGTCCTGAGCTAATGCCGAAACGGTCCCAAGGTACATGCATGCATGTAATGATGGGCATACATAGCACATACAATATACTTATTTATATATGTACATAGATGCACATACATACAAACATTCACATTGATATGGCGCTACCTCCGTATATCTGCATGTTTTCTCTTACAAGCGTCATACGGTGACTTCGTTAAGCGATATTAACAATTCCTTTGTTACGCTAAGTATTTAATTCCTTCGTCACCCGATATCAACAGGCGATCGTTCCGCGCTGAAAAAAAATCACTCATGCCGCTAAAGAAGTTTGACTTCAAAAAATCACCGGAAGTATAAATATGGTTTTTCGATTATACGCTCACTTCCGAGTGTAGCCAAAGTTCAATTTTTTCAGTATAATTTTTTTATATATATGTAGCTATTGACGGAAGCCTTCATATTCATATGCCTTCATTTATCCTCATATTTGTTGCTAAGGGGAAGCACATAACCAAGTAAGATTTAAGAGTGTCAAATCAAACAGAAAACCTTAAAGGGAGCGAGAGGAAGTTTCTTAAATGTGGAGTCTGAGAAAATGTATTTTTGTCGTTTTTATTAAAGCGATTAGTTAAACTATTTTAAGTTAATACTCCTTGAGAATGACGCGAAAATGCGTAGGAGATAAATTAAACTTTTTTATTTTAAACAAATCGGTCAAAAAGCCCGAAAAACAAAACTTCTAAGTAATTTTGAACAGTGGTCCAATAAAAAGGTAACAAAAAGCATACAATTTTCAGTGCTAATATGATTTTAAGCTTAATGGATTATATAAACATAATGGATCAAATCTAAATAAAAGTTGTAAAAAAAAAATAATACCAATAGTTTTTATAAATGCTATTTTTTTATTTTCAGCACCAGCCATATCCGACTCTTCGTCTTCAACTTCTTCAGCATCTGGTGGTTTGTTTCAGTTGCCTACCAATATCATAAGTCGAAAACTGAGTCTTATCAACAGTTTATTATCCGGTTTTAGTTCAAAAGGTAGTTTCGGACTCGGCTTGCAATTAAATGCAGGATCACCTACTCGCAGACCGACAACTACAACTCAAACCACAGCGGAAGTGAATACCGTATTTACACCGGAAGTAACCACAAAAACTTCGAAAACTACCATTAAAACTACCCCAATCACTGAGGAATCGTCAATAGCTGCAAGCACAGAAAAATCAGCAGTAAGCGCAACAGCTGAGTCAAGCACCATAACAGGCACTGCCGCAATCACTACAACAACAAAAAATTATAATAACGCCTACGACGCATCCACTGCGGAATCTACTAGTAACAAAGATGATATCGTTCTGAGTAACAATTTTGAAGTGATTACCGTTAACGGCAATGATGACCTTCAGACGCCAGCAACAGTGAGCGGTGTTGTTTCCAGTCTTGGTATTGATACAACATTGGGCTCGGTAGGAGAAGAAATATCTTTGGGCGTTAGTGGTGGTGGTAACTTCGACATTCAAACAGCACATACCGTTACGGACAATGAGATATTCGGTGGTAATGTCCACAATATGTATTTGCCGGTACGAAGAGAATAAAGAAGCAGATGAATAAAAATCAGCAAAAGGATTGATTAGGAGTAGTTTAGATAAGCATAGTTACCTAAGGTACTCATAAAATTAGTATTTTTTTAGATTCATACTCGAAAGCGATTTCAAATTGTTATGGTTGTGTATTCAATTATATATATATACTTACAACACACTTTATTTCTTCCAAATAAAGAACACAACGAAACCATTAAATTGTCAAATACAAATTTGTACCAGAGCGGAACAGCACCAGAGTCAATGCATTGAAAACAACGAGCGGGAAAAATTTTAGTATTAAAGTGACGAAGAATATTTACTTTAACCGTTGTGTCGATCATAGAGCCCACGGGTACATTTGCATCTTTAATTTTGCTGTATCTTCCAAACGGTTAGTCCGATTGACCTGAAATTTCATGATATCCTCAACCATACACTTTTGCATCATGTGTTTCATCAAGATTGGAGCAGGAGTTCAGTCGATACAGCCCAAATTCAAGTTAGTGGAATGGCGTCGACAGCTGATGTACCCGGGTACTTGTATGAAAATTCATACAAATATATAGAAATAAATGGCAAAGTTCACTTTATATTGCTATATCTTCCAAGCGTCGATGGCACTGGTCCAGGATTGCGACTTCTTAGAATGTTGTGCGCACGTATTCGTCCAAGTATTGGTGGTATTGACGACCATACATTGCCATCTCTTGCCGTAATCACCAGTTTCAAGTGGCGGTTCTTCATACTCCTCGTCTGAATCCTCCTCGACCTCTGGGTGATACTCAGTTTCCTGGACTGGTTCAATGTCAGATGATTCACCACCAATGTCATCATTATTTCCTTCTAAGTCTTCTTGATCTACCGCTTGTTCGTGGTCACTCTGTTCGTAGTCAGAATCCTCAAGAACTCTGCGTATATAGTCACACTGCTCCTCATACGGTAGTGCATTCAATTGACGCGGAGCTAGCCACTCACCATCTGCCATTTTATTTTCACTTTTTATATATTTGCCGCACAAAATAAATTTTTAGGTCTTTACACTTCAAAAATCGCACATAAACTGACTTATGCGGGCATGTGCTGCAAATCGTTTTCGCATGAAATTGCCAGCGAAACAATACGACACATACGTGTTTGTGTGTCACTTTCATGCGAAAACGATTTGCAGCACATGCCCGATGCATACAAAACTACTCAAAACGAAACCTGCGCAAAAAATCATGTTTCTGCCTGCAAAACTGGTTGTACAAGGGTAGGTAGGCAAGATATTCCCAAATACCCTTTTGTTCCTGTTAGTAGACGTGTTTTCCTACACATTCAAAAAAAAAATGTTTACATTGAACAAATATTTTATGAGTTATAATTATTCTGCGCAGGTACTAAAAATAGCACTATGAGCAAGAGGGGTTGATTTTAAATTCAAATATAACGGAATTCTGCGAATGAAAATTCAATGTTAATTATTTTTCTTGGTAAAAAGGCATCAAATTACAAGGATTAAAAAAGAATTTGGAAATTGTTAAATTTTTATGGATTTTGGCAATTCCCATTTTTGGTAAAAATGGATTATTTAGGTACCAAAAATTTTTTTTTCCAAATTATGATAAAAGTTTTGTTAACTAGACAATATTTCCAAGAAATTAAAAAAAAAAATAACCAGAAAATCACAAGAAACCAGGTAGTAGTTAATATTTGTATATCAAAAGCAACTATCTGCCATACAAAACGTATGAAGTACCCGGGTACATCTACTGTCGATGTGGATAAAACCCAACAGCTGTTGACACAACGGTTAATAATTGTGAAATATATACATATTTGTATTCTGGTCGTTCTCTAGATAACCAAGGCGAACCCGTTGTGTATTTGGTTTGTGTAATTTTTCGAGTGAAATGTCAGAATCTGAATTCGCTCATTATTGTTCATGTATTTTGTTTGTGTAAAAAAAACCCAGCGAATTGGGAAATAAGAACAAGCATTCACGTCAGGGAGAGCTATCATCTTATATGAATTCGCCATGGTCGATCGGGTATTTATCCTTTAACTACTGAGGTGAAATATTTGGGCGTAGTTACTGAGGTGGGGGTAAATTTACCCCTTTATAATCTATAAATAATTGTTGTCAACGAAAATTTTTTTTAAATTTATTTGTTTTTAATTGCTATAATAAAACACATTTTTAAATGAATAAAATAATAAATTTAAAGAAATCGAACTTCTAGTTTAACAAAACAAGGACTTTATTTCATAGCCACTTTTCTTAAAACTAAAAAAACAGTACTAACATAACTTAAAAAATGTTGTAAAAAAAAAATCAAAAACAGATAAAGGCACTTTTCACAGCCAAATTTATGACATTAGAATGACAAAAAAGAAAACAAACAAAAATTATGTTAAAAAAAAAAAAACTGCAGATCAATCTATTTGGCGGATTTTTACTCATCAAATTCCTTATTTGCACAATTCACGCATAAGCGTTTACTGCATCCCATACACATCGGCTTAGTACAAAACAAACAAACATGTGGGGTCTTCCGCTTTAACCTACTAGGGCAAATGTAGCATAACTTCTTCGCAGTTGTGGCCGGCTCTACCAGAGGGGAAGCTACAGAGTCTGGTCCTAAGATGCTACTTATATTGTCTCGAAGTAACTTGGGTAGTCGAGGGTTATGCTGTCGCCTTTGCAAATGTGGTAAAACCAATTGCCGACCTAGACTTTTCAAAAAATAAAAAAATAATAATTTCTAATAAAAAATACGTAACCTCGGACGAGTGGTAATTTTGACACCAGCACTGGTATATGTCCGCTTATACAACACGCACGACTGACCAAACACAACTGAATAATAATAACAGAATAATGTGAAGATACCAGGAGAATGAAATTGATATCGCTCAACGGAAGAGAGTAAGAGAGAAAACAAACTACGAGGTGTAAAATTTACCACCACCTCAGTAGTTAAAGGATATGGTTGTTTTTTGCTCATCTCTCTTTTGCCTTTTTTGTCCATACATATATTATTTTTATTATTAGATAACAGATATTATGCAAACAACAATTACAAACAAATGTACGAAAACATTGGTCTATAATTTAATTAGTGCGGAAGTTTTCCAAAATTTGAACGTTTATTTAAGAAAAACATGTACAGTAGTATTATTCAAAGTATTGCCCTTCTGAAGCTATGGCTTTTCCCCATCTTTCTGGCAATTTGTGGATCCCATCCCAAGAGAATGAATCAAGTCAATTTTTGATATCCTGCTCTGATGTGAACCGTACTCCAGTGAGGGCGTTCTGCATCGATCGGAACCAATGGTAGTCAGAAGGGGCAAGGTCTGGGCTATAAGGCGGGTGGGGTAAAACTTCCCATCCACTGTTTTCCAAATAGTTCTTAACCGGAATAGCAACGTGGGGCCGAGCGTTGTCATGGTGGAAATTTATTGCCTCGTGTCTGGCTGCGCGTTTTTCGGCTACTGCTCTCTTCAAACGGATAAATTGTGTTCGGTAGATTTCTTCATTGATGGTTTCACCCGGTTTTAGCAGCTCACAATACAGCATACCCTTCTGATCCCACAACAACAATCCAATGCAAAAATGACTTCCTTTTGTGGCTTTCCAGCAGCATTTCGGACAAGCAAAACAGCCTTTCGACATCTCTCGGCTTGAGTTCATATGGAAACCAATTTCCTTGCTTTTGAATGTATTCAGCTGCTTTTAAACGTTTTGAAATTGCTGCTTGAGTGACACCCAAAGATTCTGCGAGCTCTTCCTGTGTTTGGCAACAATTTTCATCGAGTAATGCTTACAGTTCTTCATCTTCAAACTTTTTTGGCTGCCCAGGACGTTCATCGTCTTCCAAGCCAAAATCACCACTTTTAAATCGTACAAACCACTTTTGGCACGTTCACTCAACTAGAGTATGTTTACCATAAACTTCCACCAAAACACGATGACTTTCGGCAGCAGTTTTCTTCATATTACAGTAATGAAGAAGAACTCCCCGCAAAAACACTTTTTCGGGCACAAAGTTGGACATATTTGGATGAAAAAAATTATTATTGTTTACGCTTCAAATGAATGACATACATTAAAAAGAATATATTGGAACGATGGAATACATATAAGTTACGCCATCTCTTAGCAAACCCCACGAAAGTTATAGACCCATATATTATCAGCAAGCGCTTGAAAAAAGTGAAACCTGTTTTGACTTAATAATTTTTATTTGAATGCCAAATTTGTAGGTAATGATGCAATAGTTTAGAAATGCATTTTATTATGCATAACTGGTATGAGTTTGCCACACAAATATATGTGAAAAACTATCCAGATAATCGCTATGGATTTGCTTAGCCGAAATAATTATCTTTAAATAACTAGACATAATTAATCTATGTTAACATAAGCTATGCAATTCTATAAAAATGAAGAGTTATTTGTTTGTATTTTCCGTGTAACCTGTGGACTCTCGACATTATATGGGATTAAAATAAACGGCGCAAACTTTTATATCAAATAAACAGTACTTAAAAATTTAATTGACTGAGTTATATTCTTCATATAAATATATATTAAAATGTAGCCGTTTTCTTTGTTACGCCTTGCCCCAAAAACCGATGAACGGCTTTCAACCAAATTCGGGCAGTATATGCCTTAGACACATGGCACGGGCATAGACTATATTTTAATCCGTTGGGTGCCGTACGAGTCGAGGGTTTTCAAAAATACGTATTAATAGTTCGATTTTGCCGATATTGGAAAGGTAAAGTGCTGGGTCATAAAATATACTTACATATAAGAAAAATAAATTCCCTAGGTGGCGCTAGAGGCGAGTTATTCAGAAAATCTGTATTTATGATTCGATTTTGATGAAATTAAAAACGACGAGAAATATTTTTATGAAAAATGTATGCGCTAGGTGACGCCACAGCGAGTTATTCAGCAAATCACCTTTTTGAACCGATTGTGATGAAAGTGGAAACGGATAATGGGGATGCGAAGACAAGTGTTTCTATGGTCACCGTTGACCGCATCCCACTGAAGAAGCCGCTTGCATCTAATTGATGAGCCTAATTTGCTTCAAGCGCTTCAATATATCCAATTCCTTTGACACAATTATCTGTTTCATAAGAAGATTTCTGTGAATGCGTTCGCGAACAGTTTTTAGGGCATAATTGGTTCGAACCACGGGAGGATGGCCACTTCTCTTTCTGTCATCAACTGTACACGTTTGGGAAAAACGATCATTGTTGTGGTACACAAACAATCTCGAAATATTAAGTTTTTTGAGAAGCTCATAAATTTTACTTGCGCTTTTTCCACACTTATGTATGTAAAGCAATCAGCGCAATCACTGAACTGATTATTACACAGTACGACATGAGAAATGTTAACAGAATATGAAAATAGGCTTAAAATAAAGAAATAAGTGTATTGGCGTTTTGCTGTAGCACGTCAGAATTTATATATTTTTATATGACGTTTGCTTAATGCTATAAGGTGAAAACTAAACGGAAATATACTCTCTTTTACTTTATTTTTTACAAATAATTTAAATTTTAAATCTTTTGAAAAAATTATTGTTAGTTTCCGGTATTTGCTGGAAGTTTGCCATTAATTCAATCAACAAAAATTTTAACTCACTACTTTAAAATTTGCTATTTACATAATTAGTAAATGTCCAAAATCAGCATCAACTAAGTTTTGAGCAGATAAAAACAAGTTGCAAACAGAAATCAAATTAATTGTAATGTGAGAAACATAGCATAAAATAATCTCCAAATTTTGTGCCTACTTTAAATTATAGATTATATTTTTATATGCCTACTGAGTATTTTCTATCAGTAAATAATTGAGTAAATAATAGGGTTTTTTTTGTTTTTATTTATATCTTCCGTATTTATTACACATACCTACAGTTTATTGCTCAGCCGCGCATCCGAATATGTAAAACACCTGTTTTAAAAAACAGATGAGTTAAGGTATTTCCTACTTATGTAACAGATATGCTAATGAATCGAATTACTCGAAACGAATCTGTGTTGTTTTTTGTTCGTTTACATATTTGCATACAAGAAAAGAGGGCTACTGTTTCTACATACATTCTTTAACTCAGAAAAAGTTTAATTTCGAATTATGTATTTTAAATATGTCATTAATATTTCCTACTACCGCTAGTGTCAAAAGTCGCAGCTGGAATTTGGTCGGCAGTTAAATCATTTAGTTCGTATTTAACAACTAAACAACAAGTTCACTAATTTATTTTTTTTTTTTTAAATAGGGTATTTACATTTTCCCATGGAATGTGCCAAGTTTAAAAATGCATATTAAATGTACCTCATATATAATTTACGTTCATTATAAAATATTTTCAATACTAAATTTTCAGTATGTATAAAAATGGTACTTAGTTCTTGCATAGATCCAGTATTGGTAGTTTTAAGGCTTTTCTTTGTTTTTGAAACCTATATTGAAAACGCTTTGTTACAGCCATACTGAAGTGAAATTATTGCCAGAATGAAAGCACTTGATTCATATTTGTTATGGCCAAAATATATTTGCATGAGTCGTTTTCGAAAAAGTAGAGCGAAATACCCAGTTTCCACCAATTTTAACTATTTATTTTTCTTTATTTAATTTTAATTATTTTTTTTTATAAAAAAATAGTTCGTTCTATAAAAAATTCATAGAAAAAATTCAACAAACTTTACACAAAATTTTAAAATTTGTCTTGAAAATTGTTAGGAGAATTTTGGTACGCAATTTTACATTCCATTCATTTGAAAAAGATTAAAAGAGAATATCAAGGCGAAATAATCTAATTTAAGTATAATAAAGTGCGAGTTTCAAGTTTCTACAAATTACCGGGGGGTTTCGACATTTTTTTTTTACTCACGTTGTTGAGCGTTTTTTCTAGTTAAAAATGGACGGCTTCGCAGAACAGAGTCAGAAAAAAATTTGTAACTACATATTTGTAACTTCTTTAAGCTTGCACTTTATTATGCTATAATTGAAATAACTCGCTATGGTATTCTTTTTGAACCATTTTCGAACTCTTTTTGAACAACTTCCCTGCAAATAATTTGAAACTGTGGCTTTTAGTAGGCTTGGCTTTTTATAAATTGTATACCCTTCGTAAATAATTAAAAAAAAACATAGTACAAATTGATATAAAAAAACATAACTAACAAATTTAACGTTATTATTTATTTCACTTAAAATCTATCTTTAATAAGTGTTGCGCTTTTGAAATTTAAGATGACAGTAAATGATATTAAATTTCGATGCGGATTATATTGTTTTATTTGATCATAGAGAAAATACTGGTCATTATATCGAAAGTTTTAATACCATAATCTGTAGATTTACTATAAATTAAATTAAATTCAATAGTTTTAGTTTTGTATATCATAAATTGGTTATAATTGATGGTGGTAAATTCTCAGTATTAAAATTTATAAAGACTCTTTAAGTGCCTAAGAAATATTAGTTTTTGTTTGTTTATTTCATGTATAAAACCCATGGTGTATTAAAAAGTAGTTTTATATAATTATTATTTTAAAATTCTTCCGAGATTTTTCCGCAATCGAACAGGTCACTGCGACACTTTATGGGCAAATCTAGAAAATTGTGAACCAGAAGTTATAAATATATTCTGTTTAAATTGAGCTTATAAATATTTAAAATTTCCGGTTCCTGTTTAGCTATTTTTTTTATTAAACGGGCTATATCGAGCATGGGCCGCTGCACTTTAAAAAAAACAACTACTAAAAATATGCACCAGCATGCATATGTTGATGCTGTTGAAAAAATAACATTGTATTAGATCTTAGCTTAGTTAGAATGATCCGATTTAGGTCAAATATGCACCGTTTGGTTCGATAGCTTATTGTCAATTTGAAAGTAATTTCATAATGCACTCTCATAGAAGCATTCGTCCCTATTGGTAAATTACTATTGGGACAGTCAAGATTCTTGAGGAGATTTTTTCTTCATCAAAATCATTCGCCATAGACATGAACAGGGACTAATCACTTGGCGCCAGGCCCGCCAACCAAGCTACCAATGCTTCTGGCGAGTCACTATCGATGTATGCGGGCTGGCATTGTCCTGATGGAACACAATTCCTCTCCTATTGTTCCAAACGGTTTTTTGTGCAATGTTTAGTACCTGGGCAATGAAAACAGTGCTGACATGACGGTCGAACTCGACGTTTTCCATTATTTTATCGATATTTCCAACAATTGGCTTTTTAGAGCATGATGTATCTGTAATATAAAAACTATCAGAACGGAATCAACGAAGCCAAAGCTGCGCATGATTGAGTATTACAATATTAGGGCCATAAACACTATTCACTTTAAAATATGACGTACAAGCATCTATTTGGAAAATAAAAGATTTATATAGACTTAATATTAAAAAACAAAAATCCAAACCATTTTTTAGAAAAACTGCTATCGGCCCATTAAATACTTTGATAAAATATTTCCCATGTTAAGCCAGTGTTTGGTCTCTAGTCGCCATTTAAAGTCCCATTCAGTACAAACAGACATACACAATCTCGTCGCTAGTTCGCTACCATTCGAGGACCAGTTCTGGACCATTTCGGCACTAAATATTCGGACTAAATATTTTTTCCCCATTTCAGGACCTTTCAGTAGTTCGGGACTGGTTCACCACTACAACTACTGCTACTCATACTACTAATAACTACCACTACAACTAATTGCTTCTACTACTGCTACTACTAGTACAACTTTTAATTACTAAAACTACTACTTCAACTACAACTTCCACTTCTATTACTAACTAACTTTGATAGCCCCTGTAATAGCAAATCTCGTCAACCTTAGCCTTACTCAGTGTACAGTGCCTAAGTCATAAAAATTATCAGTCATAAAACCTATTTTCAAAGCCGGAATCAAATCTGACCCACGGAATTATCGACCAATATCTATTCTCCCGGTTATTGAAAAAATTATGGAGGAAGTTATTGTCAGACGGTTAACTGAATTTATAACAAAATTTAAAATAATTGATCAAAGGCAATAAGGATTTCAAAAATATAAGAACGACAATCAACTACTGGGTAGATTCGCTGGCAAAATTAATGAGAACTTGGGGAAGCATTACCATACTTTAGCTCTGTTTATAGACTTTAATTTAGTTTTGACATTATATCGCACACAAAATTGCTGCAAGCGTTAGATAATGCCGGGATAAGAGGGGATTGTCTTAACTGGTTTCCAAGCTACCTAGAATTAAGGCAATATAGAGTTAAAATACGAAGTGAATATAGTCTTCACACAACAATATCTTCTGGAGTTCCTCAAGGGTCTAAATTAGCCCCACTTTTGTATATTATATATACAAATAGTATGCTTAGAGAACTTAATAACTGTGAAGTATTTGCTTACGCCGACGATACAGCAATTGTGGTGCCCCACAGAGACTTCCTCACCGCAATAAACATAATGCAAAGAAAATTAGATTTAATAACTAAATGGTCGCACGATAATGGACTAGCAATAAATGCAACAAAGACGAAATTAATGCACATAAGACCATCGCATATTCACCGCTCTAAAATAAAACTAATATTTTATAATTACGATTGCCTTCATAAAAACCTGACACCCTGTGACTGTACCAAGGAAATAGACATCATTAATACGTACAAATATCTCGGTATTATACTTGACGAAAGCTTTAAGTGGAATGCGCACATATCCTATTTTCAAAATAAACTTCGATCTACATGTTACTTTTTAAAACACCTGAGTTATTGTAGCAATTATGAAGTATTGCATCTAGCATATTTAGCATTATCAGACACATCTCCGACACACTGTAGGAAACTACAAAAAAGCCAAAATTATATTTTAAAAAGATTAGCAAAGAAAAAAAATATATACACTCCGAATCTTCAGCTAAACAGGGCATTGAAGGTGCTTGACGTTAAGTCAATTTTTAAAATAACGGTTCTAAATGAGTTTTACGATGCAAATATGTGTGCGTCCACGTGAAAAGGACCTACTTTGTCGCATCTCATTTCCGAGATATATAGATTTTTCGATACATGGATCGAATTTCGTAATTTTTTATTATGGTTTATTATGAAACTATATACATTTACGCGTCGAATGATACCACATTTAGCTTCCTAGGTTTAACAGAAGTAATTAATTTTATTTTTTGAAAAAAAAAAAAAGAAAAGGGCCCACAAGGGACAACTTTCAACTTCAAATTGATTTTTCTCAATTAGTCATTTTTCAGATATTCACCTACAAAGTTCTATATTTCCCTCAACTCCTCAGTTAGGATGGTCTAATTTGTCTCAGAATGTTCGGAAATCAACCAGAAAGGCGCCTATATGCATAACTCCAATACCGCCGAAGTGGGCCCTTTTCACGTGGACGCACACATATGTTTAAGATACCGATTGCTCATAAACATGGAACACGAAGATGTCTAGGGAATAGGCTAGTAGTGCCAAAGTTTTTTAACAATTATACCGAAAATTCGCTTTCAGTTTGCTCCCAACACTTTTTAATGAACTGCCAATAAATTTAACGAATCTACCAAACACATCTAAAAGAAAATATTTAATTAAAAATCATATCAAAAGTTTATTGTAATAAATTTCTAAACAAATATATAATCGAATGTTTAAAATTATTTAATATGTATGAAATTATTTGGAGTTCAAGATTAATTTAAATTGAAATTAATTCGGAAAAATTGTACGAGTTTTCACATATAGATATATAAGAATAAATGTTAATGTCAAATATTTATAAACCTGCAGATAAGCATTGTTGCTTCGCGGGTTGCATTTTAGTATTTTAAGTCTTATTGTAAACGAATAACGAATAATAATAATAATAATAAATAAAAATAAAACTTATTTCTATTACTATCTTTTACCAATGCTACTACTAATTACTACTACAATTTTTTAATAATTTCTGCCGCGGTGGTTTACTAATTTCCACCACTGTTTTTATTACCAATCGCTACCACTAGTTTTAATAATTTTTACTACCATTTTTACTCATACTACTATTAATTACTTCTACTTTTTTAATTATTTCTACTATTGTTTTAATAATTCTACTATTAACTACTACTACTACTTTTAATAATATGTCTATTAGTTACCACTACTATTTTTACTCATGGTACTACTAATTACTACTACTACTACTAGAACTACTCAATAATACCTTGCCCAAGACTAGTACTAATACTACTTACTACTAAGGACTACTATTACTACTACTCCCATATTTAACTGTCTATATCTTTGTAGTATCCGCACAGAAGACTTAGATTTTAGATACTATAGACATAGTACGTATATACTCCGTCCATCCAGTCGTCCAGCAGATAACTCGAATAAATATTGAGTAGGAAATTCATACCGTTCGCGCCTAATAAAGACAGCAAACGACGCCATATTTTTTTCCGCTCTTTTGACATTTCTCTTCAGTAAGGTTTGCCATTTCATCATGAAAAGATATGCGATCCAACAACGAGTCGAAATTATTAAAATTTACTACCGAAATTCGGAGTCAATGGCCTCAACTTTAAGAGCGCTACGTCCAATTTATGGTCGTCGTCATATCTGGCTGAATGGCTTCGTCAATAAGCAAAATATGCATTCTTGGACAGGCAGTATTCCACACGTACTCCATGAGCCAACATTGCATCCCGAAAAATTACGGTTTGGTGCGGTTTATGGGCCGGCGGCGTCATTGGGCCGTACTTCTTCCGTGATGATCAAGACCGGCACGTTACTGTGAATGGGAATCGCTACCGCTCAATGATAAACGAATATTTTTGGCCCGAATTGGATGATATGGACTTGGCCAATATGTGGTTTCAACAGGACGGCGCCACAAGCCACACAGCGAATATCATAATCGATTTATTGAAAACCAAGTTTGGTGAACGTGTTATCTCACGAAATGGCCCAGTCAATTGGCCACCTCGGTCGTGCGATTTGACGCCGTTAGACTATTTCCTGTGGGGCTACGTCAAGTCTATGGCCTGTGCCAACAAGCCAGCGACGATTGATGAACTTCGTACGAATATCGGCCAGTTTATGCTTGAAAACCGTCGAAAATTGGTTTCAGCGTCTGGACTTCTGCAAGCGTGCCCGTGGTGCCCATGCAAAAGAAATCGAGTTCCATACATAATGGCATCGAATTTACTTTCACAGGAATAAATAATTTAATTCATATCCCAAACCGTTATTGGTTTATTTAAAAAAACTTTTGTAGCGTTCCTATTGCAAGATCCGATATATTAGTAATAGGAATAATCTTTTCATTCAAGGTGGAAATGTTATAAATATAATGCCATTTTCGGCATAAAATCAACTAAATGTTCATTTATTTATTCCTTTTTGTTAAGACACCGCACAGCTTCAGAATTGCGCACTATCATGGCCAAAGCAGCGATGATGCAAAAAAGCGTCCCATTTTTTATTCAAACTCAACTCAATTTTGCTTTAAATGGTTGAAAATGTATTCTAGGTAACTATAAATAATAGTTTATATTGATATATATACGGACAGGTTGTTGCTTCGAGATTACTTATGTGACATTAAAAACAAACTGTTAATGTGAATTACCCGAAATTGTCGCCACTTTTTTTTTGCTTGTTAGTCTGACAAGACATTAAAATTTGCATTTCAAGAGTACTGAACTTGTACGTACGAAAATTATTATTTTTTTTTTTTGCGGCCAATGCGGAAGTTTGATTAGCGCAGACTCTAAGTTCTAACGCAAATAAGATTTGTTGGTATGCCAAGCTAAGACATGCACACACATACATACATACATATATAGATATTTATATCCACACATCTCAAGAAGCAAGTTTCTCGTTTAACACCTTTTATGCTAACTGCATATACGAGTACATATATACATATATAGGGTAGATTAGTTTTAAAAATTTTTAATTTTTATATTAGTATATTCACGGTTTGTTTATTATTACTATTACTGTATATAATAATCTAGAAATACAACATTTCATAGCGACTAGTTGTGTGGGACAAATAAGCTTAATACAGGTAGACAAAAGAAGGTTAAAATGGAATTTGGTTTGTTATTCTTGGTTCGCAGAGGAAAGGCAGTCAAAATAACATATGTTCGAATTTTTTAAATTTTTTGATATAGTGACACTCTACAACAACTTACAAATTATGTCAAAAAAAATCATTTAACAATACCTAGAGATTTTGAGGGCAAACTGAATTTGTTCATTGTTTAAAGTTTATGATCATGAAAACTATAAATAGTTCTAAATGGAAATACTTACTAGAGAAACAGCCTCACCGCTTATGGTACGAGATTGTATAATCCATTTTCTTATATTACGCGCCTCTCGCTGAAGACAATAGGAAACATAGTTACGGTCAGGGGCGGCGAAAGACGTGGGCATGGTGGGTAGTACTACCTACCTGAAATTTCCCATAGTGGGTAACTACGCACCTGGATAGTCGATGATTGCAATTTTTGATCGAATCGAAATGCTCAACAAAGATCTTCAAAAGTCGGAGCTCTGCGTAGTTGATTCGTTTAGGAAAATAGAAGCTATTACCTATATACTAGAGACTTTCCGTGACTCTAAGTTTCAGTCGATTTAGCTAAATAGTATAAAGTATACTGAAGAATTCGAAATTGAAGAACTTGTTTTGCCACGTAAAATTTCCAAACGAGTAAATGAATGATTTCATTTCCTGGAATTCTATACCAACGACTGTTTTTTCACTGTTGAAATTAAAAATTTTCCAAATAATTATTTCCATGTATTATTTATGAGCAATAAACTTATTATACGAAGAACAATAAATTCTTTTCCCGAAACCCGTTGATTTTCTTAATTGATCGACGACCCATTTCCTTCACCTGGTATACTCTTACCACTTGCAAAACTACCCACCCGGGATCAGGACATTTCGCCGCCCCTGGTTACGGTTTACACCAATGCACGATATTTATTTTATCCATATATAAGTATGTATAATGGAATTTATATCCTGATAATAAAGATTCCTAACTGCATAATTATTAACTTCTTTAATTACAATACTCGACTGGAAAATAAATTAATTTGTTATTATTTGTCTATTGGACTGAAAAGTTAATCAGGTATATAGTGAAATCCGATCTTCTCGGTAACGGATTTGAAACTGTCAACTTTTTTCTTGCGTTAGGTATCACGCAATCCGATTTTGTCGGGTTTAATGTTCGAAATTTCCTTAGGTGTATTTTGTACAAAGTGCCATTCTTGTTTCAATATTAACATGATTTATTTGTAGGAGACAATATTCAAAATTTATCAAAAATTAAAAACAATTTTTTGCTACTTGAAATTTGCACCTTATAAATCTACAAAATTTGGAGTGAATTGCTAGACATTTTGATGACATTTTTTAAAAATTTGTTTGGGTTTTATACATTTTCTCTAAAGTTTTAAATTTCAATCTGTATGGTTTTTGTTAAAGAATAAACAATTTTTATCATAAATCAAATTTAATAAAGAAATACACAAAGCTGTCAATACATTTTGCTATTATATTTAGGGGCACAATTATAAAATATTTTGGATTTGGATTATGTGATAAAAAAATCATAACTTTCCTGTTGGCAAAATAGTGGAAATTTATAAAAATTCTCAATCGTTTACAAATAAGCGTCAGCAAGTCAATAGAACAGCTTATTCGCATATCGGTTTTGCTTATGTTCGAAAAAGTAAATTACGATAGAATTTCGCGACACTAAATGAAAGCGATATCGATTTACGTTTCCATCAAACGATACTTTTTATGGGCTGAAGGCCATTCTTAATACGAAAAATTATAGAAAAAAAATTGTGTTTGGAAAAATAGGAACCAACAACAGTATACACAACTTACTTGGCTCATCTCGTTTAGGCTTTGCCTTAATGAGTATAAGCTAGGGGACGTGAGTTCGATACCTGCAAGAAGTCTGATGAGAAGATTTGGTTATCTCCGAAAAAGCTAAAACTTCAACCATTGTTGTTTTTCTATAAATCTTCCTATTAAAAATGGGCATGAGCTGATAAAAATCATCGTTTGATTTAAATAAATAAGCTAAAAAATTAATATGTGGATTTACATTTCCGGCAAAAAACATTTCCGAGTTGGATTCTGCAAGGTAGTTTGTTTTCTGTTATTTTGTGTTATTTTTTAACTTTCATTTTTTCGATCGGAAATAATCGTTATTCTTGGATTCCTGAGGTTAACGATTATTTTTTAGCGCATGATTAAAAATCAAATAATTATATTTCTGAAAACCGATCATTTTTAATCGAAAACATGGAATGCACAAAATAACGATTAGATCATGATTTGTTTAATTAAAATTATAACTGATACTTATACAAAGAGTTTGAAAGTTTTCTAGATAAATAAGAACTTTTCCTGCCATTCTCCAAACAATCGATTCCAGATTAAAATGGCTAATTTAGAAAAATGTAACAGCGAAAGCTCAAAATTATGTTGGAAGCAATCGTTACGATCGAGCAGTCAATAATAAATCTTCCATTTGAGGGGAAGATAGTGACTTTAAGAAATTCCATCTTTTTCACATCACAAAATTCCGAGCCGTTTTAACGTTTAAGTGTAGAAGCATTTCTTAAGCAGAAAGATGGAAGTATCAATAAATCTGAAAACTGCAATGCATATTTTAATAGCAGGTATAAATAAAAAGTACAAAATAAGTACAGAAAAATATCTATATCATTTTTAAAAAGCGTGGGCGATACGAAATTAATTGTTAATAAATAAAAGTTCAAATTGATAATATTTAAAAAGCGTAGAAAAACATTTAATAAGTTTATTTAACAGTAGATTCAGTATAATAATATAGTACAAATCACACGCCTTTTAAAAATGATCAAAATTTTTTTCTGTTAGTTATTTTACACTTATATTAAATATTTTCTTCTGCTATTGAGTTCTATCTACCACCAAAGCGTGTGCTTTGCTTTGGTAACTGGTACCAACTAGAGACACGAAAAGAAGCCAAGTCCATCTTCACCTGGTCTGTCCAACGTAGAAGAAGTCTTACTTATAAAGCCCACACATCTCATCGTTCCTCCGTCTGCGGTATTTATTCTCGTGCAGTCGAAAGCTGATTTAAAGTCATCAAAGAGATGGTGTGTCGATTCTCTTCTCCGTATTTGGTATATCATGAATATTTGGTCTGTGGTGGATTTACCAGGTCCAAATCCGCACTGCTAAGCTCCAATCAGTTCGTTAGCGACTGGCTTCAGTCTTTGGCACAATTACTTACATACTTACCTAATTGGCGCTATAACTGCTTAAGCGATTTTGGCCGAACTTGTAATTGAGGGATTTACTGTTATACGCCGACTCCGAATGGCGAATGTTTTTTTTTTTTGTGAGAAGTGCTTTTTTCACTCTTAGGTTTACCATTGCCTGCCGAGGGGTGACCGCTTTCTATAATTTTTGATGTTACTTGCCCCGGCCAGGATTTGAACCTGGGACCAACGGAATGAAGCGTGCAGTCGCTACCCACTCGGCTAAGGCAGCCACCGATCGCACAATACTCTCGATATAACCTTTTATGAAACATTAAACAGGCTTATCGAGCAGTAATTGACGCATATCGCAGGAACACCCTTCTTGTGAATTGGGCAGAGCAGACTTAAATTCCAATCGGGGGGCTTGCCTTTGGCCGGCCATATTCTGCGAATAAGGTGGTGCATGCACCTTACCAGTCCCTCGTCACCGCTCTTCAATAGCTCAGCTAGTAATCCATCAAATCCAGCGACACTATTGTTTCTCAGCCGCATTATTATCGAATAATACGTTTCTCTTTCTTTCTCAAACAAATCGTCCGATTGTAGCATGGTTCTGTTTATAGCGTTTCTTTTCAGCAAAATTTATGTTTAAAAATCTCGCTTTGATCCGTTGGAGTACGGAACTCGGCGACGAAGTCTCTCCCCCACCACAAATTGCACAAGTTGCGCTCCTTTACACGGCAGCTGTAGTAGTATACACCCAAAAATTTAATGGGTTCCTTTCCGTCCATTTAATTTCTTGTATGGCAGTGATATCAACGGCACCTTACCCATTAAGAGTTTGGATATTTCAGGTGTATGCCCTCAAATCATAGTCTTTAATACGTTGCCAATGAACGTCACAAAAACAGGGGATCTCCCAAACGTTCGGGTGCTGCCCAGAGGGCATTTGAGCGAAATCCCGCGGAAGTCGTGAGCTGCTTGAACCGCATAAAGCAGAACCTTTGTGGGATCTCACAGGTGAATGGGAATCAGAAACTTTCCTATCCTAACTTGCTTGGCCTTCTACACACAGAACCCGATGGCAGCACTCTTTAAAAAAAGGTAACAAACGTACTCACACACTCACTATTGGTGGGATGTATAAGAATTTCAGAATAAAATTTAATTAAAGGAAAAATAGAAAACAGGCTTTACTGTCGCGAGCCACATATCCGTCCAAGTATTGTGCTTCGAAATATTTTTGAAGAGAAAAGAACTTTTGCTTGTTAGCGAAGAAGGGCGGTAGCATATCGTTGATTATCATTAAGAAATAAGTTCAAAAAGTATTTACGAGTAACCAAAACTAAAAAAGAAATAATAATTACGATACCTAATTATACTGAAATGAATATTAAAAATTTTATTTTTATTTTTCACCAAAAGTTTTAAAAGTTGCTCCTCAATCTCTCAACAACGAAAACTCGAAGGGGCAGAAATTTAACTAAAGAAAAAAATCACGCTGCAACCAACAAAACACCATGAAAGCAAATGGAGCAACGCTGGCAAATAAATTTTGTATGCAATGCACGCACATAGTTGTTGATGAGTTCATCATCAAATGCTCATATAGTTACAGAAAGGATTTTTACTGGCAGCAACAAATAATAGAAAAACAAATAATCTGTCAAGTACCAATGTGAGACTGGACACTGCAAAAGAAAACGTTTCTATGAAGAGTGAGAGGGGGGGAAGAAAAAAACAGACCGTGAATATTTTTTAAATGTTGAGAAGATGATGCAAGTGAAAAATAGGAAGAATGTGATGAGGAATGGGAAAAGAACAAGGATGTACCTTATAAACGTAAAGTGTGTACCATAACATATGTATGTGTGTATGTTTGTGTTAATAGGATAACGACTTTTTCAATTATAAAAGTCTGTAGTGGTAAACGATTGATTTTGATACAATACTGCAGAAAAGCACGCTTACTTTATTAACACAAAAAAAACTTCCGCATATAACAGTATTTGTCCCCTTTATTCATTTAAACAATGCTGCCCCGTTTTCAGAGCAATTTATCTGAAACTAGTGATGACAAAAAAAATTTAATAACCGATTAATTGATAAATAAATAATCAAAATCAATCAGTTACTGATTGCGATTAATCGTAAGAAATTAACGGATTAACCAACCGGTCCGCAGAGTTAAAAAGTTCACCTCTAATTAAAGAGACGTTTTAGACGTACAACTTGTTGACCAAGGAGTGCGGGAGGGGACAAAATCGAAAAAAAATTTACTAGAAAATCTTCTTAATATTTGTTTGAATTTCTTCTAAAATTTTTTGAATAGGGGAAACGGCTAAAAACGAGAGGATAACTTTTTATTTATTAATTTTTATTGAATTTTGTTCGAAAATGTGCAGCAGAAATCTCCTCGGTATTATGTTAAATATCATAAGAAGGAAATTGATAAGAAGATCCCATCATTTTTAATAGAATCTTATTGAATTTTTCAATAAGGATAACTTTTTATTTTTAAAAGAGCCATTTTTAATTCAACTTGGGCTTTTTAACATCTTAACATGCATACATACATATACATATACTTTCTGAATAATCTACTTTATATTATTTTTTTGTTTAATATTATGAATATTGTCCTTTAAATTTTTGTATTTTCAAAATGAAAATTTTAGATTTACTTATTTATTGTTTCAGAAGTTTTCAATGAATAGAGTTTCAAAAATTTCATAAAATAAAATATGATTTTAGAAATAGAATATGAATTATGAATAAATGTTTTCAAAACTAAATACATAAGTTTATCTGCCTAAACCTCTATGTTAATGTTAAAGAAATGACACGTGTCATCCTACTTAACCGCAAAATTGTTGCCTAGTTGTAATAAATATTTATTTTATTTTAATTGTTCTCATATCTTATAAACATATTTACATGTAAAACATGTATTATAATTATCGATAATCTACTTAAAAAATGTAGGTGCTAATAGTTTTAAATTGATAAGATCTTCGGCTTGTTAAAATTAAGGGGAGATTCTAATGAAAACCAAGATTCTCCTCTTAATATTATTAAAAATGTTTTCATCTTAATTTTACAGGTTAGACATTCTTATTAAAATTTTAGAATATTTGCAAAAATCAATTCTTTAGAAACGAATTTAAGAATAAGTAAGGGTTTCAATATTATTTGGTGGTTAGAGTAGAAATTTTTAAATACGTTACGTGAGAATCAAGACATTGCAAGACATTGGGCGTGTAAGTGGTAAACTTTAATGGTGTATTTTCGATTATTTTGAAAATTGTTCGGTCAACTGACCGATTAATCGAAAGCAAATAATCGGTTCATTTTACCCGTTAGCAAAAAGAAAATATCCAATTGCAACCGGGTTTGCAATTAATCGTGGTACCACTATTTGAAACTAACTTTTTATTAGTTTTATATTTCGCATTAATATTAAATTTATTTACAGAATTGCTTTCCCATATTTCAAAAAAGAAAACAACGTAGTAATCATCTCATGCATTACTAGCCAGAAAAAAACCTTCGCCGAAATAGCCGCAAGTTTTCAAAACTTAAATAAAATGTAAAATTAGCATAGTTCAATTTGTTTGATGTAATTAATAAGTAATCGCATTTTTTGATCATGTAAAACTAAATTTTTCTTTACACTTCACAAAACAAATTAAGTATATATTTTTTTTCTTAAAAAGGAATAAAAACACTATATACAATCGAAGATAATTCATCAATTCTGCCAGTCTATTTGGCTTGGATTGCATCAGTTTCTTATTTTCTATTACTTCCAGATTGCGGTCTTAAGTAGCTAATGACGCACAACATCCGCAAAATACTTGGGATTGCTGCCTTGATGGAAATATAAGTGGGCGACATCCAAGCATTATTCCATTTGTGAGTTCGAAATGTGAGATAATTGAACCATCTACGTCGATTCTGTCAACTTTTTATTTAAGTTTTTTCGAGCTAGTAAATTCGATAAAATACTCACGTAACGTTATAAAAGCCACCCTGCGTCTGACTCGCTAGCAGAGTTGTCAAAATCTTTTGAAAAAAATCATCAAATGGAAAAAACCGCAATTTCACTAAAAAAAAATGTTTGCGGAAATTTTTTTTAAACAGATGTACTCAAATGCAATGATGGTTCTTGATAATAGGGCTGGTAGTCTAGTTTTGTTTTCTTCTAATATCCGAGCCCCAGATATTATAACTTGGGTTACCTAACATACATATATATATTTACCAAAATTCTTAGAATTAATAGCGAAATTGATTAAGCCATGTCTGTCTGTCCGTCCGTCCGTGCTATGGATAACTCTCTCGATTAAACTTGGGATGTGCATTGCCCTGGACCTAAAGTAATTTGGTATGGCAAATGGGCGCAATCTGATAATAACCCCCGCCCACGTTAAAATAAAGAGGTCTCGAAACAACCTTATCAAACTCTACGAGTTTTTAGTCAGTAAACAAATTTCTGCTAATTGTAAAAATCACACAAACATCACGACTACCTCTCAAATAACTTAAATTTTCAAACATCAAAAGCCCAATATTTAAGTAACTACTGAAGACAATTTGCTTAATTTCAACATGCAGAATGAAGTTGCATAAGAAAATACAAGATATTAAACAATTTTGGAAATGGGAGTGGCACCGCCCACCTTAGAGCAATTAAATCTTAAAGAAAATAGGTACATATATCTCCGAGTCTTCTTCGTCAAATTCCACCAAAGATATCGCGAACTTTTCCAATTTTGTATAAATATTTAAAAAATATAAATTTTAGCCTTCCTCCAAAATTTTTTTTTTATTTAAATCAGTAAACGTCGTTTAAGGTTTCAAAATGATCTTATACCAGCGTACCCGGCTTGCTTTGTGCGCCAATAAAAAAAAAATTAAGTTAAGATATTGTACAGGTATTTTATTACAGTGCTCTGGGGTTTACAATATTCCTTTTCCCTTGATCTAAAGGAAGTCTGTTTATATCGAAGATCTTATATCTACGTCGAATAACTGGAACTAAGTGTACCTAAGGTAAGTGTACCTATTTCCGTTAATTCTGTGCTATTTTAGACAACAATTTTAAAAATAGAAAAATGAGCAAATGTTTACATTTCTTTTAATAAAGAAGGTATGAAATTGATTAGAACATACAACATGTGTGAATGTATTTCACTTAGGTGCCAGAGCAACGGCATGGCTGACGAATTGGCTAGCTACGGGTCTTTGGAATATACCATCGAGCCGCTACCAGACAGAACAGGGACTGTCAGCGGAGTTCCGGACTCTCCCCTGAGCGATTTGGTAGAACATTCATCAACTTTACTCTATGGAATATCCGGAATCACCTGCGAACATGCATTTGCTCCATCATGAATCGCGTTGTGTTCCAGGGTATTTAGCTTTAATATTTAAAATTTTTAATTAGGATCATTAATCTATGTATTAAAAATAAATAACATTTCTACGTGAGTACAATCAACGGACCCAACAGTACCTCCCAAAAAAGGTAACGACGATGAAGCAAAAATTTCTACAACAGCTTAGAAACTAGGTATTCAGCCAAGTCTAGATATTCTGAAATGCAGTTGAGTTCAAATGAAAGAGATTGTCTACATCCTGGAGTAAACTTCGATTCACTGTTGGAGCGATTACTTCTTCGTCACCTCGTGATAAATCATATTCCAAATATTCAAATGAGCTATAAGTTTGTGTTCCTTTTTTACTTTCAAGAAAACAAATCACCGAGTCTTAAATTTATCCTAAATTTAAGTCGAAATCACGAATTTTTCTTTTCTCTCGATTGAGTTAACAACATCAAATTTATTGTCGTTTATATAATTTATAGAGCTTGAGGCCAGGTTTGTATTAGGGAATAATATGAGAAACAACAATTTTTCATAGTGGTAGAAGTGATAGCTGCTATTTCGGAGATCACCACATCTCCTCATCAGACTTCTTTTTTTCTAGACTTTACCTGGCTCGTTTGGCGTCGTTTAGTTTTCGATAATCGACTAGCAATCGACAACAGCTGATTCGGCGATAGCGAAAATCGTTAAAAATTGGCTACTGAATTGCAACATCGCTAAAATTTTCGTTAAGATGAGTTAACCATGCGAACATCGTTAAAATAAGTTAGTGAATCGCACTACTGGTGGGGTTTATTTCAGTACACAATCCATGAATCCGTAAAGCACATGGTAACCATGGGCATCATCTATGACCTAAAGCGCTCATTTTGTCTCGAGGATGCGAATAGCACACAGCATTTTCACTGAATCTTCCTTCTTATTTTATATACATTAATAAGTTAAAGAATATGACAAGGAAACATACTTATTAAGCAATAGGAGATAACAAAAAAAAAAAAGGAACTGCTCTACTTTTTGATGAAAATAGCAGTGCGAAGCTGTTGTAGCCAATGTCTGTGGCGCAGTCACTGGCAACTTTGTTTCGAAAAACACAAGAAAAAAATACTTCCATAAAACAGAATATTAATGCAGATCGTAATGAACTTAAATTGAAAAAAAAACAAAATAAAAGATACTAAAACCAGTTTTCTCCTGTGGAGAAGTAAGACTTGAGCGGCGTGGCGGTGTAGGGCATCTCAATGGAGCAACAACACACTTGATTGACTCGCATAAGTAGCTGTATTGGCATGGTGCGCAGGCTACGCCGGAAAAATTTTAATCCAATAACTCAATAAATATTTCAAAGCTAATGAACTTTGCAAATTTTTTGCACGACTAATCTTTTTCATATTTTGCGCTACGCATTTTATTTTTCTTGACATCTTTTTTACATCTGCTTCGTTTGTGAATATATACATACAACTGCTTAAGGCGCTTTATTTTACTTATCGAGATAGTTAAACTCTTAAGGTTTTTTTTTGTTAAACTTTAAGCTAGAATTTAAAATATTCTCTAATAAAAATGAAATTTTTTTATGCGCTTTCTTGCATTTTTCATTTGAATTTTAAAACAGGAAGAAAACGAGTATTGATTTTTTTAAGTTGTTTTTTTTTTGCTTTTAAATATTATTGTTTGTATGTATTTAGATACGTATTTAGATATTTCAGTGCATTGAGTGAACTATTCTTTGGACTTAAAAGTATAGAAATTAAAAAGCTTAATATCACAACTTTATGGATTATTAGATATCAAGTTTCTCCTACACTTCGCTTAGTTCTCAAAGGTTTAACAAAGCGCCTATAATGTTTTCCAGTAAAAGTTATATATACATACATACATATGTATGTACACATGTACGTACATTTAAATCCACTGTAAGTTGATAGTAGAATATCTTTTAACGCCATTTCCATTGCTGCATTCAAAAAGGTATGTTTTTGGCTTATTTTGGTTGACTGCCGGTGCCTTCATTCTTGTCTAGAAGGGAGGAACACTTCGGATTATTGGATCCATTGTGATACCGTTATACTGTTTGTTGAAGCTCCTTTTCAAATTTTTTAGTTCATCTAAAAATGCAGTCAGCTAGAAACAGTAGTCAGGTTAGCAACATGCTCCAACAAATATTGGCGAAAGCTGTACCGCTTCGGTGTTGTTAAGGCGAGACAAAGGCAAAGATAGTGCTCGACACTTTTGAATACTTCCTTGTCACGGCATCTGGGACAGAAATCTTACTTTGAATATTGAAACTAACATATGAAGGGAATCATTGTTCACACCACACAAAACAAGAAATGAGACAATAAACCGATTTCAAAACAAGTCCTGTTCTACTGGCATGCATTCCCATAAAGCAGTGGCACCCTGCTTAAGGCAGATGAATGGAATGGCCGAGATCATTTCCAAATATACAGGCTTATATTTTATTTGCTCATTAGATAAAGCTAGGAATAGCATGACGATATCGAAACTCTTGTGTTTTGGGAGTTGTTGACATCACATAGAGCTATACTTTTCTTATAAACACATCTGCTGCACAATTACTCGCTCCATCTCTGTGGGTGCCCCGGCACTCTTACTATTGGGCATTTGACAATTAAAATTTGTATATTTGTTTAATTTGTATTACAAAAGTCAATTGTAAAATTATATTCAGATTCTTATTTGAATACGAGTTATTTTTATACCCAAGCGCACTGGTGCTTATTTATTACTAGCATTCACCCGCTGCTCGAGTCGCATGACATTCGCTTTGGCGTTATGAGTTCGAATGTAATAGAAGAGGGAATAAATACTAGTTTCACCAAAGGTAATAACTTTAAATTCATTTTTAGTCTTGTTTTTTAATTTTTTATTATCTGTGGAAAATCTACTTCATAATTGCCGATTACGTTTGGTTGCTGAAACTTTTTTATCTCTGGCAAGTGGGCAGCATGCCATGCTGTTAGAAATGCCCACAGTAATCAAACGATGGCGACTTTAAGAAGTCTCATTCCCATGATTAAATTTTCAAAGGCTACTTCCTTTGAATCACATGCTGTATATTTCGTGCTATATTTTCGTTAAATATCTTTATTTTAAAGTAATTTTCAAACAGTTGGCAACCCCTCACAGTTTCTTCAAGGCTAAGTTTCCTAAACCTCTGCCTGTTCAAAAAAGAATTTAAACGCTTCGTTTACATTTCGAACTTAGTTGAATGTAGATTTTGGCAACAGATTGCAACCCTCAACATTTCTCGAAAAGGGCTTCCTTTAAACTTTTTTCGTTTTACATATAATAGAATTTCCGTTACCTTACCAGTTTAATTGAATCTTACTTACTTAATTGGCGCAATAACCGCATAAGCGGTTTTGGCCGAACTTCTCCTACAATTTTCGGTGTGCGTCCTGATTTTGCAACACAAATTGAGGGACCTGCTGTTTTACGCCAACTCCGAAAGGCGAATGTTTTTTTGTGAGAAGTTCTTTTTTCATGCAGGAATACACTCGGTGGTTTGCCATTTGCCTGCCGAGGACCGATCGCTGTTAGACGTTACTTGCCCCTGCCAGGATTTGAACCGTGCACCCACCGAACGAAGCGCGCACACGATGCACGCTACACTTCGGCTATAACGGACGCCTTATTTGAATCAAAGGTCTTTAAACGGTGGTAAACATATTTTGTATAAACTCTCTCCATTCAGAGTAATACTGTAATATTTCAGTAAGCTTACAGATAGCACAAACCCAGTGTTTTAAACGCGTACCAACACTCCTTAAATCTATTTTCATAATTAAGTTGTTTAAGCCTACCTCCTGTGAATCCCACTACGTGATACTTCCTTTAACTTAATAATTAAATTTAATTTACTCTTTAAGCAGGTGGTAACTCTTCAAAAGTATTTTCAAAATAAAGCTTTCTTCTTCTTTTTTCTTTCTTTTCAAGTGGCAACCCTCTCCGAAAGTAGTTTTTGGAATTAAGTTTTCTTAACACATTTTGTTTGGCACTCATATTGTAAAAGGCCATTTATTTTTTTTAATTATTATTTTTCATTCGCGACCTTTCCAATTTTAATTTTGTGTTTTGCCGGCTCGAGGTCAAGGAGGTGTTGGTATATTGGAACGAAAAATAAGTAAATAAATTGTTTTTACTCATACCAACACCCCCTTGACCTCGAGCCGGCAAAACACAAAATTATTATTTTTCATTTTAACAGGTAGCAACCTTCTTTCAAAATATTTGGGAAATAAGGTTTTATAAGTCTCTTTCATTTGATACCCATATTGGAATATTTGATTTGATTTGATATTTGATAGAACTCCTCACGTGATTTATGAAACGCCATTATACCAGTTACTGTTTCAGCCGACGTGTGCGCCAACCCAGCATTGAGCTTTTTTTTTCAAGAAAGGCTAAACAGGCGTATGTTGTTTTTAAAAAGAAGTCCGCATATTTAAAATGTAAAAAAGTTGAACAAATAAGAAAAAAGTCTATTATTTCTTTCAAACATTCTCTAATATTCTTATATTTTTGATGATTTTCTCGCGGTTTTAACTGTCTAAATAAATATTGGAGCCTTAACCTCATATGGGAACTATCAGTTTTATGGGAACCTATATATAGTGATCCATTGGCATACAAATTGAACACTCTTATTTCATTCCTGTTCGGTTATAAAAAGAACCAATAAGTCTTTTATAGGACATGTTCGAACAAACGGGAGCACTTTATTCCAGGAGAACAAAAGCGATGTAAACCAAATGCTCCTTTGCGACTGATCTTGGAGTCACACGGACATTCATTTGTGTATATGTATGAATATTGTATGCAATAAAACCAACTAGTTTAATACTTTTTATTTTGAAATAAAGATTTTCTTATTTATCTACCTAATTAAATTCTCCATATCAAATTTGACATAAGTTGATTAAAATATCGATTTATTGTAAAACACCGTTATATGAGAAGTGTGTGCGGGGTTTCCCCGATCTTTATAATTTTTGAAATTAAGTTTACTGAGCTTAAATGCGCAGTGTGTACCATTGAAGAAAACCGTTCAGTCTCCTCAAAGTTGGCAAGGGGGAATGTTAATATATGTTCAGATTATCATTGAACTTTTGAATCAAAAGGCTCACTGCTGTGAAATTCGTGGTGCAATCAAAACATAAACTCATAGCAGAAGAATTGCGAGAGCTTCTAGAAAATCCATGCTGGCCAGTCACTCACAGTCGCACAAGGAGAAAGTGCAAGACTACTGTTGCATGCCGCATTCAAACTTCTCATCGAAACAATGTTTAGTAAGGAGATTTTTCGCGTTGCTGTACATACATATGTAGAATGAAAAAAAATGCGTTTGCACAAATATTAATTACGGCCAACTGTTTAAGATTTACTATTACTTTTTAATCCAATTAAGCAATCACCTGCCTGATAAAACTCCTACAAAGGCATTAAAAAAGTTTGCGAAAATGCAGACAATCTTTTAAGTAATTGAAAGATAAAAGGTAAAGGGATTGTAGCTTGGAAACTGAGAAAATAATAAAAATAAATTAAAATGTGGCTCACCGTCCACAAAAATCGTAGTAGTCTCAAATCCAACAATAAAATGTCCCAGTTCAGAAGTTCTACGATAACGATGTATAACATTGTAGTGGTAATTGGATCGAGCCAACTATCATAAAAACTAGTTTTCCCTTTGATAGAGATGATCATTTTGCAATACCAATAAAAATGCAATAAATTTACGGATTACTGAAATAAATATTTTTTTACTGATTTCTAAAAACAATACTGATAGAAACTTCAGTAAAACTACTAATAATATAATTTCATTTGCATTATCAGTAAAATGTTTGGAATAGAATGAAAGTAGGAATACCGAAATCGGTGTCCCAAGCATTCAGTCATTGTTGCTCATTGCACTTAAGACCATGGAAGGATGAAGGGATTGAGGGAAAGGGGAAAGGGGAAAGGGGGAAAAAATGCGGAAAAAGGTGCAAATCGGACTTCATTGCTTCTCGAAAAATCTTCCAGGCCCTTTGATGAATATGAGAAGCTTGTCGAGGGTTAGAGAATGAAGGTTTTCCATTCCCAATATATCGGACCCAAATGTACGAAATAGCAAAAGCGGAGGAAAAGCGCTGTGCTATCTTCGTCCACCAGGCAATATAAGCAGGTCGCGTCATAAGTGATGCCTATGGTGACCATCATGGATTGTGTCCTCTAATAAATACATTCGGCCAGCGCTCGTAACTCATTCCTGCTCTATCGAAGGAGGGATTTTAACACCACCTTGTCCAGTCTTTTCAGGAAGTATCAATAGTTTTCATGCGTCTGAGGCACCTGACGGCCCCTGTTAGGCTTGGCCCTATAATTGGCTACCTGGGTGTCACTGCAGACTCTGATTTGGTATCCACGCTACCTCTCGCCAATTATCCAATTCGAAAACTAATGGCATTGCACCTATAGCTGAAAAGCATCTGAAATCGCTATCTAGGTATCAACCAGCTCAGTCAGTGTAAAAAGTGTTCACCGATTCTCCCAAGTGAGCACATGGATCTCTCCATTCTTCGCTTGTAAAAAATCTGAATGTTTAGATGTAATGTATGTATATAAAAGGGACTCTCGGTATCTGTTTGTCGTTTGTGGTCAAAAACAAAGGACATTGCTATGACAACCTTCCAAATAACTTGACTGGTAATGAGTGCCAGTGTTCGCCGGCTCTTCAATTGATAGCAAACTTTTGAGTTTTGAGAAATCTGGTATTCTTGTTTCAATAAGCAACCAAAATTCTTGCCAATCCGCCTTTTGAGGATTTCAATGTATCGATGATCATTAAGAGCTTTCTCTTCCAAGCCGATCCTTTGCTGTAATTCTCCATACCTCTGTTAGCTTAGTCCGATTACTCTTTGCTTCTGATAGTAACAAGCGTGGGTATATTGCCTACGTTCTTTAAATGTTTACTGTTTAATAAAAATAGTTACCGGTAGTTAAAAATCAATACCTAACTACTAGATTCAATCAATTATTAAAGAATTAGTTTTAAGCTTAGCGAGCGAGGCTTGCAAGACATTCGGATTAACAGTATGTTTATTCCAACTGGAGATGGACCTCTAATCAATTCAGCAGTAGGGGTATTCACTTCCTACACCACAAAAGGTAATATAATAATTCATTTTTAGTTTTTTTTCTTTCTATTATCTTAAAACAATTCTACCCCTACTTCATAATTGCCGATTATGGTTGGTGAAACTTGTTTGGCAACTGTGCACTAAGCCAATCGGGTTTCATAAAAAATTAAAAAAAAACCCTCCAAAAGTATTTAAAAAAAAAGCTTTCGTTTGAGACCCACATTTCAATATTTGATTTAACTTACTATGTGTTCGATTAATTTTTGAAACAGATGCCAACCCTCCCTAAAATTATTTTTAAAACTACGCTTACTTAAAATTTTTAGTTTGGCACTCAAATTGTAAAACGTCGTTTATTTTGTTACTTAATTTAATTTGCATATAAATAAGTGACAATCATTTTTAAAAGCATTGCATATAATATTAGTTGGATGTGATTAAACTTATTATAGTTTTGACAAATTTTTTAAATAGGCGGAGAACCCGTCGAAAACTATTTTTGAAATTAAGCGTTCTTAAAACTTTTTGTTTGGAACTCATCTTCTAAACTGTCATTACTATTTTTTTTATTTAACTTAATTTGCATGTAAACAGGTGGCAACCTTTTTTCAAAACATTTGAAATGAAGCTCTATTTTGCCTTTTATACAATATTCGTTGGATTTGATTTAACTAATTTTAATTTTGTCAAATTTTTTAAATAAGTGGCAACCCTCTCTTAACTATTTTTGAAATTGCGCTTTCTTAAAATTTATAGTTTGGAACTCATACTTTAAACTGCCATTAATTTTTTTAATTTAACTTAATTTGCATGTAAACCTTCTATTAAAAAGTTTTGGAAGCAAAACTTTGTTAATTCGTTTTCATTTGGTACCCATATTGCAATATATGATTTCGAGCATTGCTTTAATACAATTTAACCTTTTAATCAGATGCCAACGCTTTATAAAAAATCGATTTTACGATAACTTATATAACGTACTATATATCTGCTAAATCGTTTCCAGTTCTCTCTTGTTGTTATATAGCAATTTATGATTTAACTTATTTCTTTAACTGACTCTAACTTTTTTAACAGGTGGTAGCTCTCCCTATGGTCTATCTTATAGCGTATGGAGTAGACTTTTTGTGTGCTAAATTTTGTACAATTCCGTCCAGACGTTAGGGCTTGAAAATGTAACAACGTACTCACACACCCAACACACTCACTCTCACACTCGCTTACAAACACACAAACTTTCACATTTATAACATAAATAGTATATGGGAATTAGAAACATACATTTTATACTTCTTATTCGCTATTAGTTTTCTTTTTTTTAAATCAATCATTTCAAAACTTGCTATGCTGGGTTTTAGCTTTCTGTACCAATTTACAATCCCAGCGAATCAAAACAACCGTTCCACAGGTACATATGACTATAATGGAACAATTTCTTTAGTAATTCATTCAATCCAGGGGTTGGGTATTGATTTCTAACTACAATTAGGTAATTAAGCTAACACGCTTATTTTCTGTTATTCGCTTATTTATTCTCATTTTTTAATTTTCCCCGCGTCGCAGCAATTTTCTCCTCAATTTCAAGTGGCTTCATGCACGCGTTGGTGTCCCCACAAAACCTCCTCGACCATATTGTCAATTAATTTTCAATTAAGATTTGCTCTCATTTCTGATAAAGTTCGTAAACAGCACGTAGGAAGAAAAGCGCAAGTTATTTGCTTTACTACATAAATAGAAGGAAGCCAAGAGTGTAATATTGTAGGTACTGATTTATTGCAGAACTTTTTTCTGAGAGTTATGTACTGGTATTTACTATTTTACTGGTGTTTATTTAATTTTATTAATATACTAATTTGTCTCTTATTCTTTTAGTATCAATTGTACATTTATGTACCTATCGGAATGAATTGATTTCCTATGTATGTCTGTACATACATGCCGGATTGGAAGTGCTAACTCACAGAAACATCTCAGTGCACTCAATTCCAACTCGCTTAATAAAATTATTAGCAACGAACAATTAGGAGTATCAAGCGAATTTTGTACATCTAAAATAATTATAAATACGTGGAAATATATGAGCAGTTTCATCGGAAAGGGAAATGGTGGATCACAGAATTTATGTAAACTTTGCAGTTTTGCAGCACTTGAGGTGCTAAATAACCGTGTTAAAAAATTTAGAAGTATTAATTTTTTTTTATTTTACTATAAATCCTCCAAAAAAACTCACTTGCATAATAAATTTGTATATGATTAAAAAATAAGAAAACAAAATTCTAACTAATTTATTTTCACACAAATTTTTGATTGTTCAGAATTCATGCTAGGAGCATAATAAAAAAATGTTTTCGAAAAATTTTAACTTTCCATACAATATAGTGAAATTTTGAAAGACATGTTTTTGGTAACTTCTCAGATAAAAAATTTAATTTTTTATATGGAAATTTTTAACTGTGTCATTATCAGTTTTGAGGTTGTGCGCTTCTAAAGGGGGTACTCTACTCTCAAGGCCTGAAATCGAGGGGTGTTTTTGAAAACAAATTCCGAAGGACCTACTCAATGGATTAAAAAAATTTGTTTGTTATTTAAAAGGTACATATTTAGACTTCAAAATTCTTGTATCGAATGCCAAAAAAAAAATATTGTCGATCCTGAAACGTCATTAACTAAATGGATGTTGAAACTGCATGGGTCCCGCTCAAGTAAAATTCTGGTCAGTTGGGTAATCTGTAATCAAATATTTAATATTCTTTATAATCACAATTACGTTTGCTATTTTTTCCCGAAACAGAGTCTTTTTAGTAAAATTTATGCAACAATTTATTAAAATTTTCAATTTTCACGTTATTTTTTGACATATCAGAGACCCTAAAAATGGAACAAAATAAAATTTCGTAAATTGTACTCGGGAAAATATAGCAGTATGTTCCCTGATTAATTCAATATAAAATTTTTGAAATCGGACCAACACTTTTATGAAAAGTCTTACTCGGCTGCCAAAAAAAACCCTACTTTCGGGAAAACGCGTTTCAAAATGGCGCGCCACGCTCAGCTTCTCGAAAACGGTCAGAGACGGGTACATTACGGAGCCCAGGAGCATGCAAAGGAATGCGATTTCCACGAAATCCTCTCTGCGGCGTAATCTGGGATACATATAGATTGAAATTAAATTTAAAAAAATCGATTTTTTTTTAAATCGCAAGAGTAAGCACATCTTGGGGTAACTGCAGTATGTAAGTAAAGATTTTTGAATATTTTTCGATTTTATAAGTAATGAAATTGAAGTAAATGGTGATAATTATGATTTGTATTTATTTGTTCTTCTATTTCACCTGCAAGTGAATTTGATCCAGAATATACATATGCCGAACGATGATGGGTGAGAAATGATAAATTTAGTTGTGAGCTTAACTATAGCTGAATTTTTCTTTTATTGTTATAAATGCGGTACTGAAAAATTGCAGAAAACGGAGCTACCAAAGTAAAAAATTAAAAAAAAAAATGTGTAAATTGATTGATCAGATTGATTACAAATATTTTCCAAAGATTAAACCATTTTACCGAAAGTAACTATTGATCTGAGAAGTGCCAAAATTTTTCTTTTCAAAGACATACCAAAACCTAAAATAGCCAAAAAATTAAAAGAAAGAAAGTTTATTTCGTAGACGAGGTCATGCCAAATTGGTTTTTTATGAATGAGTGAAGGTGTTTGGAAATTGTCAAACTCATTTTAGTGAACAACTCGACTAGTTCTACAACCTACACTAGATCACTTGTAAAGTATATTTTCACTGTATCATAGTGTAATTGAAATTATTATTCGGTTACTTTTACTCATGGGCAGAAATAAAAACAAAATTTAAGTGAATTCATTGATTTATGGGAACATACTTCAACTTTTAATTCATCCGATTATAAATAATTCGGTTTGAAATGCTCGCATCGTTAATGAGCACCTTCATGTCTTATGTCACAGATAATACTCCACAAGGTACACATGTCCGCACTTTTTGCGAAATAATGAATGGAAACTTATTTTTGTCAACGGCGTAATAAAATCACAAAGCAACAAAATACATCGCCATTTATAAAAATTCAGCGTGCACTTTTGGTTTTTAGACTTTCAAGTTATTTTAAACAAAGTAATTTATCCAGATGTATTAATTTTTTAAGGGTAGCCAAATATTTAATCTAAAAATATGTAATAAATACAAAGTTTTTAAAAATTTAGGACAAATTTCAATATATTCTCATTTCAGCATTTATATGGTGAATAAAAGCCACTGTAGCAACTAAGGCAGCCGTTTCTATTAGCCTTATTTTCCTTCTTCAACCAACCAAATATAACTTACATTATTGATGCCCATAAAGTATTCTACAGTTTTAGTTATTCAACTGATCAGTTTGTTGGTAAGTGCGCTGAATTCTGAAAATTATTTACCGTATGTGTTTTCGAATTAAATGTTGTACATATGTGAATAAATTTAACATAAGCCTTTGAAGTTGAAAATTCGGCTTTTATTTCCATGCAAGGTCATCTTCTGCCAGTCGAACCGACCACCTAATTTTTTTAGTTGTAGAAAGCAGCGTGGTGGAAAACGGACTAGCCCACATAAATTAAGAAATGCAGGAGTGATGACAAAAAAGGCGGATCAAATGAAACCTCTTATCTCTAAATGTTTAATACAGTCAAATTGAGTGAATGGATGTAAATGGAGAAGAAAATTAAATATTAAAGTCGGCGGTGCACGAAATATTCGAGAGGTTTGTCAACTGAACCGACAGAGCCTCTCCTCGTCGTAGCCGAGTTTGTAGTTGTGCGCAGCGTACAAAAACTATGTCAAATGTCTATCTATCTCGGCTTACTTTTCTAGCGCTTTAACTTTCCAAAGCAAAGTCAATCAAATTTAAATATTGAATTTTGTGAATTTTGAGTTTTCGGGCAAATTCCATCAACTTCGATTGCTTCATGTACTACTTCAGAACCGAAGCGATCCCCGAAAGGTGCCTACTGAGCAAGCTGTCATACAACCTGATGATAATTTCATAAATAATGCAGGGCTTTTACTGGCTCCGTTTCAGATCTACATCCGAAATTGGCGATATTTAAAAAAATGTTGTGGCGACAAAACCATCTAGTACTGGATAAAGCTGCTCTGAATTTTCGGACTCGGAATTGGAAGATGATTTAAGAAGACTTGATACACCATTTAAGTGCTTCGAATATATTTAAACGATAATATAATAACGGGTGTTTTTTTAGACTGATAGAACTTTCGATAGGGATAGCTGTCACTTGACAGCTGGTAAATGACATTTCATTTTGACATTTCTGTTCAGTAAGCATTGACAAATCATCATGGAAAGAATGACGCCACAACAACTTTTACAAATTGTAGAAATTTACTTTAAAAATCAGTGCTACGTTAATTTTATTGTCCACATAATCATCATCATAAGCATCAGAGCAGCTTATTCGTCGAACTGTTGATAAATTTCGAACAACATTTACTCTACTCGATGAAAACCCAACAACAAGATAAAGATAGTGTTGGAGAAAATCCGAATTTGTCTATTCGCCGCCGTGCTCAACAAGTTGGACTTTGTCCATCCACATCATGGAAAATTTTGCGCAAAGAAAATTGGGCTGATCGCATCCGATTCAACAAAGCTAGTCGTAGCGGGCATATGCCAGAAATCGTTTTTAAATATTAAATGTCATGAAAGTATCTTTCAAATAAAAAAAAATTGTCAGCCTAGAAAGCTAGGCGATAGAATAGAAACTTCATGGATTTCGATGGGCACTTGAAATGAAAATACTCACCCTAGCCAGCAAGTTTTATGAGATAGAAATATTTCCCCGATAACAGAATCCGCTATTCATTATTCTCAAAATTTTAAGGGTGTTAGGTTAATGAAACAAGATAATTGATGTTTTCGCCTCCATTTATAAAAAATCTATTCATTCACTTGCATACTTTCATTTTCAAGAAAAGATACAATTGGTTTGTGGTATGAAAAATATGAAATGAAAATTCGTGATTGTAAATTATTTAAATATCTTGAGAAAATTGCATCTATTGTCGTGCCTTATCTGGTTGTTGAGTCTTTGGGATTATTTTTCATTTTTAAATTAAATTTACTTTCTAAAAATTATACAAGTGGTTGAGCTTTTTCCAAGGCAAAATTGACATTAAAATCACTGCTTAAAATCATTGGCATAGTGTGCAAATCTTCTCCTAATTCTGCTGCATTAGAGGGAGTATATGCCAATAATTCCCTATGTATGAATTGTATTATATCGTTAATTCTCTGGCTCGTTTTTTCCTACTCCGAATCTGTCGCGTTTTCGTTTCTTTCACATGTCTCCTTCCGTCCGACTGCCCCACCACGCCCACCATCCCCTCCCTTTTCCTGTCGCTTTTTCGTTTCATTCGATATTGGAATTACAGCCCAACGAGCGCAAAGAAGTTTCACTTCAAAAAAAAATGGCATCATACTTCATTTTTTATGTGTTTTATTTTAATTTAAAGTTCTATCAGTCTAAAAAAAACACCCGTCAGAACACATTGTTCATCAAACTAATGTCTATGCCGCTCAAAAAGAAATAAACTCTTCATTTTCCACGAGCAAATTGGAAATGCGTCCATATATTGGCATATTAATTTTCATGTCGTTGTTTCGCTACCCAAGCGTGCGTTCATATTGGAGTGAATAATTCAAACAGCTATGTATGTCAAGGAATCGATTTAACCTAATAAGAAGCAATTTACATTTTAATGATAACAGCAAATTGGCCGCTAAGAATGCCCCAGGCTATGATCCGTTGTACAAAATACGTCCATTTGTATCTCAAAACTATTCTAAAATTTTCAAAACCTGTGCAGTGGACATATTTAACAAACTAATCTGAAATAACTGAAGTAAGAAAAAAACAAAATTAGGTTTTTTTTAGCTCACAGCATCAATTTATATTTCATCACAATGCTTTGGCATATTTGATCTTAGACCTAATATAAAAATAAAAAATAAATTCATTCACAAAACACAACATTTATAAAATGTTGTTTTTCTATTAACATATATCTTAAAAGTAAACAAAAAATTAAAATGAATTCAAGAAAAAACAGGAACACTAAAAGAAAATTTATTAGAAAATGCTTAAAATATATGCCTCATCATGAGGTTAGTCTTTGTAAATTTCAATCAGTCGTTAGACATTTCGTAGTATTCACTACAAACCATTACAGCGTGTTCTAGACAAAAGAATTTAAAACATTTCTTACAGTTGTATCGACTTTTTCGATTTTTCTTAGACCCGCAGTATACGCAGCGACCAGAGTTGGAGCTTGACGGAATATTAGGAGCGGGAAACCCACATATTTGTTGAATTCTTTCTTTTGTACGTAGTGCGGTGTGTGGAAGAGAAGTTCTTCTTATAATATGCGCCTTAATTAAGTCATAAGAAATCTCCTCAAGGAATTTGCGACGACATTTTTTTTCTTCTGGATTATTGAATGTGTAGATAACAAACGAGTTAATGGCAGATACATTCATTTAACTGTAAAAAATCAGAAGTGGCCATCTATTTGTACCTCTAGCACAATTGTAGGCTTCACACATTTTGTCCACAGTATCTACGCCTCCTTTTGTCATATTATAATCTATGATGATTTCAGGTTTACCCGTTTCTTCATCAATAGTGCCATTGTCATGCATGGTTGAAATGAGGATTACGTTCTTGCCTTTTTTTGGAATATAGGATACCAAAGTACAGTCTAAATGATATCCGAATAAGCTTGAATTTACTTTACGTCCTTTTGTGTTAAGAAATTCATGTGGCAGTTCTCTTTTGTTTTTACGGATTGTTCCAATTAGAGTGAGCTTATAATTTTCTAACAAACTTTGTGCTAGGGGAACGCTCGTAAAAAAATTATCACAAGTAATGTTCCGCCCGGATCCATGTATCATTCCAGACAGACGAGTGACCAATGCCAAAGATGACGTGTCAACGTGGTATTGCCCTTCTGGCTGTTTGCCAACATAAACCTCCAAGTTGAGTGTATAGGATAACTTGGCGTCACAAAGAGCATAGATCTGTGGACATTTGGAAAACCCACTTAAGTCTAAAAACCAAATTTTACAGGAGAGCGAAAAAACACAATTAACTGTTAACAAAACTTTTGTTAATACATATTAAAAAGAAATAGGACCATTGCATAAAAGGGTCATGATTTCTTATGATTTTCCAGTTAACTATCTTCGAGTAACCGCAACAGTTTTATTTTAAACCAAGTTTAAAGGAAATAAGTGCTTCTTCCAAACTGATTTTAGAAAAAAATATCCGCTTATGTCAGGTAAGAGCATTTACAAAAATCACCTGAGACGAAAAATTTCACAAATTTTTTAACGTATTACGACTTAAGTTCCTTTTTCAAACATTTTAATGACACAAACCAGACTTAAGTAGATAATCTAAAATTTATTTTTATTTATAAAAGACAAAATATGCAAGTTCTTTATGTAATTTACAATAGAAAACTCATAAGTAAAGATTTAAAATAATTTGCATTTAACAAAAGAATTTTTAAACAATAAAAGAAAATTAACATCAGTAATACAATTAAATAAATAGGCACTTCAATACAGATGCATATATGAACACAAACAAATAAGTATATATTTTTGAATTTTATTAATTAAATTTTTAGAGATTTTCTTCAATTTCATCCAAATCTGAATCTATTTCAACCACGGATTCTCCTTCAACTTTAAGATTTCGGTAAAAACTGTGCAGCTCTGGGTTGACCAACGGCAACATATCTAGCAAATCGCGTTTTTTGTTTGCAGAAATAGGAAGAGGACCCGTATAAGATTTTGCAAGCTCATAGTTTTGATCTCTTTTACGCCGTGCTTTTATGTTTAATTCCTTAAATGGATCGTCCAAGCCAAGAGAATATTTGTAGCGTATCAGTCCAGGCTCCTTTTTCACATACCGCAACCACCTTACAAACTTCCACTCAAACTTTTCACCTAAAAAATTGTAAGAAATAATAATTTTTAAATAAGAAATAAGCAAAATACTAATATTAATACTATTGCTTATAAGTAAAATACTAACCTTTGGTGTTATTGTTTCTCCAGGTATATTTGTCTTTCATCAATGCATTGAAATTGTAGAATTCTTCTTGCTTCATCTCCTGAGTAATATACTTTTTGTTTGTAGCAGCAATTAAATTTGACCAGTCATGGGGATGTTGAATAGAAACAGAAGTGTATTTCTTTTTCTTTTCTATCTGTGCGTGAACTGTATCACATTCTAGATGGGTATGACCAACAACCAGAAACTTGTGATCAATTGTTTCAATTGTGGGATGATCTTCCAACACCTTTGCAAACATAGCACAAATATACGAATTACGATTTTGACCAGTGCATGAATCACTGTATAAAATGACATGCTTTACGTCATTAGATAAGCTTGCGAGGCACTTATAAATGCAAGAGCCGATGTCATTAGCTCCGCGCTTCGCAATAGCTTCACGCCAAACGTAGCAGTTGGCCTTGTTGGTGGCACCATCATGAATAGTTAAGTTGAAGGTCCACAAGGGACGTTTATAAAAAAACATTGAAGCTTTCAAATAAGGCGTTGGCAGACACTGCTGCAGGTCGAAAGAAAACATTTTCACAGACTTATCTTGACGGGAGAGTTCTTTGTCCCTTTACTTACAGTCATATGCGAAATCAGCAGCATCATGGAGGTTTTTTAATTGTAAAGTAATCTCAGCTTTTTCCTCCATATTCTCAGTGTTTTTAATTTTTTCTTTCAATGTTTCGCATTGGGTACATAAATCAAGCTGGGGTTTTTTAAATTTAATATCTAAAGTTTTAAATATTTCCTGAAATTTTGATTCTGACACCGGATTAGAAATATTTTCTTTATACAATCTATAGAGTGATGCCTGATTAAATCCTCGTTGGAAATAGATCTTGGTAGTATGGCGCCGACTGTAATGGCTTTCATATTTTGGTATAGAGTTTATAAAGTTCAAAACTTCGTTATGCTTCTCAACCGTAAGCTTGTTGCTTGGATCACTCCATCCCCGACGGTCATTAGGAGGGACTCCGCCGTATTCCGGTTGTGTTTTGTACATACAAATAGTTTTGATTCTCTGTTCTGTTTCGCCATACAATTGAAGGAAACATTTCTTGCAAACTTTTGTGTTTTCGGAATTAGTTTCGAAATGGTAAATAAAAACGTACTCTCTTTTGTTCGGGTTATCTAAGGTGGCAGTTTTTTTGTGCTGAACGTCAATTAGGCTTGATAGTATTTGCCGACGTGAGTTATAGTCCCTATTCCAATAACTTTTAAAGAGGAAGGTTTGTTCTTCGAAGCTAATTTTTGTTTTGCATTTCATTCTACATTCCCCCAGAGCTTGTATATTTGTGTAATCACTGTAGTTTTTTCTAGACTTTTTGTATTCCTTGTTTAAATTTACACCTGGCTGTTAAGTTTGTTTTGGTGATTTATTAGGAGTAGAAAAAAGCTCGGCCTCATTCAAACCAGGTGAGACAAAATTATTGATGTTCGCTTCTACATTTGCCATAACTTTTATGCTTTCAGTGGTGGCATTCAGCTCAGAATTTTCACTTGAAGGTACAAAATCTGAGTCTAAAAAATCCATTCCATGAAAGACGTCTTCTTCAGACTCGCTTTGACTTGTAAATTCATCAGAAACCTTGCGTTGTTGCGACTCAGAACGAACATGTGATGTGCTAGCTTCAAAGGAAAGTGGGGTTAAATCACAGTCCGTAACTCGCACTTGCTGATCTGCCACTAAACTTTCAGAAGTTGTCTCTGTTGAATTGGATTTTAATATCTCTGTGTCTTTTTTTGGCAATTTTCTTGCCATATTTGCAAGAATCTGTCCCCTTTTCATTGTAAAAACAACTTATCTGGCAAAATTTTTTTATACTTGCATTTAAAAAAAACACCTAAGTTCAATTAAAATACCCGCAGACTTAGCCTTTCTGTTCGGAAAATTTCAGAAAATGCTCTTAGCAGGACATAAGACGTGATAACACGGCGAGAGTTGATCATAAAATAATTTCTAAAATGAACTGAACTCCTTTTATATTGGTATTATTTCAAGTTCAGCCCGAGGAAAAAGCACTTACACCGAGTTAAGTTCTTTTTCCAAAAGCAAAATAAAAAAAAAAGCGTCACATCAAGTTGACTTAAGATGGTTTTCTAAACGATAGTTAGAGGTTTATTTAGAATGTTTTTTCTCTTTTCTATCTTATCTGACTTAAGTTGTTTTCGCAAATGCACTAGGCAAAAATATCGACTTAAGATGCTTTTTCAAAATTCATATCTCCGTCGCTAATCACGCTATCAGTACGCCGATAAGACAGAAATGACCGTTATGAAAATGTGCTTTTATGATAAAGAAATTGGAAAATTTACTTATCTCGACTTAAGCGGGTTTTCCAAAAGTCCACAGAGATTTTGATACCATATTTATTTGGCTTGGAGGGAATATACTGTCTAAAGCCGCAACGTCCTCTAAGGCCTCCAATTTTTCGTCAATTGTTACAAACTCCGAAGGAATGAAGTATTTGCCAAAGGAGGACACAACCTCGTCAAACAAATCTCTGATTGGAGCCAACTTGTCCAATAAAGACCGGTCGAACCTCGTATTTTTGTCATCAAACCTAATGCATTAAAAATATGAATCGATTAGAGTCATTGTAAGGCGGAAAATTTCGGGTGAAGAACCATCAGTTTTAAAAAGATCTTTAGCATTTAACCGAGCGTTTTTCCGAGTTCCAGCAAAAAGCAGGAGACCAAGGAATGCACTTATCTCTAAAGCATCTGTAATGTTGGCATCCGATGTATTTTTGCCAATATGTTCAATGTGTTTGTTAGTACCATCCACTATAATATTAATGGCACTTTCGAAAAAAAAAAGATTCCATATTTCCCCAGGACTTTTTCTGTTCAATGCTGCGCCTTTCACTCCAGGGAGCTTTGTTATTAAATTTTTCGACCGTGTTTTTATTGAAGATATTGGGAAGAACTTCATCCGCTTTGTAGTTTTGTCGTTTCCAATAAAAAAGTGATTGTGACTCGATTCAGTGTCCTGTGAATCTTCAACATCACTTTCCTCGGAGTCTTCTTGTTCAGTATCAGTGTTTGCTTCATACACATCAATTATATCTTCGTATTCAGTACCACTTTCCACATCAGAATCTGGATCTGAATCGATTTCATTCAGAATAGCTCTTATGCGCTCAATATCTGCCATATCTAAAGAAAATCTCACGATAATTAATTTTGAACACAATTCTCTTATTAAATCATATAAACTGATCGTTAATTGTCCATTTTCATCTAACAATTTCTAATTTTGCAAAACCAACTTACCTGACGAAAATGTTACACTTAACTATAAGTCGGTCTCACAAACCGTCTGATTAGCAATCACCAGTACAACACTTCAACTCAAACGCACTTGTTACACTAAAAGTTGTATAATGAGAAATAATGGAGATACTGAGAGAATGGGGGAGTTGCCATTTTTTGTTTTCGTGAAATTAACACAAAAGTTATTCATCGGTCTCACAGACGACGAAATGGTCAGGAAGGTTAATGAAAAGTTTCAGTCCGTGCCAATGCCTCAACGACTCTGCGTGGATTAGCAAATGGGCGCAACGAATATGAAGACTTTTCTCCGGCAATACATGCCAGATAAACCACACAAATGGGAAGTCAAACTCTTCGTCTTGTGTGATACTTCTGGTTTTTGCCACAATTTTGAGGTATATTGCGTTGCAGGGGACAATGTTGTCCGACTTGGTTTATTAGACCTTGGAGCGTCAGCAAATGTGGTTGTTCGATTATCGCGAGTCCTAAATTGTAAGCTGCCTTCAGATACCGACCTCAAAAAGTTTGCGCGTGAATAGCATTGTACTGCGTTTTTACACATTTGCTTGACATAACGATGGTGAATTCTTATACATATATTGTTTAAGAGGATCAGCCAGCCTGACCCTAACGATAGAAAATACTAGCTACCGAATTTTAGAGCACAGGTTGCGCACGTACTTTGTACATTGCAAAATCCGACGTTGGCGAAAACCCCAGGGTGCTTACGCACTGCTGTTGAAAACAATAATTCCGGAAAAAGGAATTTTCCACCTCCCTCAGACGTTCGCTACGATGGAATTGAACATTTTCCGCACTTTTTACCGCGTACTGGTAAAGAGACGAGTAAATGACCCGCCTCCAGCTCCGAAACATAAATTATTTGCCGCCAATGCAATCTACATCTTTGTTCTTCTCAGCAAAATGATAGCTTTTGCAATTTTCGTCACAAAATGTAATAAAAGTAACCTGGTTCTTTGCATTTTTGATAGAAAAAAAAAGTTAAGTGTCGATATACATTATTTTACATTTATTTCTAATCAAACGTGTCATTTTAATAAGAAATCAAACAAGCCACTCTATGTCACTTAATAAACTGTTTTGGAATTTTTTTCGGCTACTTTTTCCAAGATCGCCTGAAGGCGGTGTAACGTTTTGACTCCATAAAAATCGGTTCTCTTACCTAATTGAATTTTTTATCTTTAATACTTTAATTCAGACCCAAAACTAACAACAAAATAATTTTTTTGTAAATAAAAACAAAAATTGGGAACTAGAGACTTAATATTCTAGAGTTTTAGTTTTCTGCATTCTGCATTCGTTATGGGAAAATTTAATTCTGGATGACCGTATCTTGTGAAGTTTGGAATAAAATGGTGGTTTTGTTTTTGAAATATTTTAGTCGCAAGCTGATGTTTAAGAGGTTGACTTTTCAGGTAATATGTATCACAGCAAGCACAACACTTAAACACCGATGTGCACAAGATAAACCTAAAATGTAAAATTGTGCAAGATGATTCAACTTTAGGGCACATGAAGACAAATCAATTTTATTTCGATATGTGTCAAGCGATGTTAACAGACGTCTATACAAAATATTAGAGCTCATATCGGTGATAACTACGTATGGATTTCTGTTGACGATACAACGGATACAGCTGGACGGTATATTGAAAATTAAATAGTTGGTAAGTTATGTGAAGATGAAGAACTAACAACATGTCCTATGCATTTTATGGTCAAATAGCGATAATGACTAAAAAGGTAACAGAAACCGCAGCATACATGTTATAGGCTGGTGAAATTTTACATTTTTTATCCAAAAGTTATTAACGTGCCTTGCGCATGGCATAAATCGCGCAGCTGGGCAAATTCGGCAGTATTTTCCCAAACTGTATAAATTGATTTTTTCCGTGAAAAAAGGATTTTTTAAAGGCACCGCTTCGTATTGAAAAATATAGAGAAACACTGACTGATTGGAGGCAGCTAACAAGTTGAAAAAAGCTAAGGAGTGTGTGTTCTAAAAGTCAAATTATTTAGAATTAAAATTTATATTTAGGTGGTTATGATTTTGAACGCCGATGAAAGTTTTTATATTGCTTCAGTGCAAGAGGTATTGCAAATCGAGACCCTGATGGAAGATTTTCTTTATATACACACACATTTTGGAAGTTTGTCAAATGGCATAAATAGGTCAAAGTCTCGAGGAGTCCCATTGACAGATTCCATAGCCGTGGTAGGAGCAACATTTGAAGGACTTCATGCAACGCCTGGGCCCTGTGGACAAATAGTGTCGGCCAAAATTGGTGCTATTTCAAACAGGAACCCCGCCATAGGGGACATATCATAAGTAACAAAAATACTTGCGGGTGACAACAACGTACAAACATCTGGCATTCAAATTCTCGTCCACTTGTGGAGCAAATTTAAACATGCCCCGGTTACATCTTGTGATGTTGAGCGTTCTTTCTCAGCGTAAAAAAAACTAATTTTAACCGATAAGCGTCACAATTTGAAAATCTTGAGAAAACAATTTTAGTATATTGTGGCCTTAACTACAACTAAATTTACGTATTTTTATTAATTAAATCTGAAAGGCCATTAACTTACACACATTTCCGTACATTTGCTTGTCTTTAATTGAATTGTGTTTTTTTTTTAATTTGTACGAGTATAAAACCTGCATATAACTTGCATATACCTTACATATTGTAAACAGTTGAAGAAAAGTCATTTTGGAAAGTGAATAAATAGTTCTGAACCAATAGAAGACTCATAAAAAAGTGTTGAGTTTTTTGCAAAAACATCCGCAGGCTAGTAATAAGCTTCACGAAGTACAAAATATAGGGATTTTCAATAGGGACGCTACAAAAGTAGACCGACAGTGATAGCAAACGACGCCATATTTTTCCCCCGCCCTTTTGACATTTCCCTTCAGTGAAGTTCGCCATTTCATCATGGAAAGATATACGATCCAACGAGTCGAAATCACAAATATTTCGGAGTCAATGGCCTCAACTTTAAGAGCGCTACGTCCAATTTATAGTCGTCGTCATTTCTGGCTGAATGGCTTCGTCAAAAAGCAAAATTAATGATGAACTTCGTACGAATATCAAACGTGATATTGCAGCAGTATCCGCCAATTTGTGCTTGAAACCCGTCGAAAATTGGGTTCAGCGTCTGGACTTCTGCAAGCGTGCCCGTGGTGTCCATGCAAAAGAAATTGAATTCCATACATAATGGCATCGGATGTAATTTCATAGGAATAAAGAATTTAATTCATACCCCAAACCGTTTTGATTTTATTCAAAAAAAACTTTTAAGCGTTCCTATTGCAAGACCCGATATATAGTATAAAATCACAAATTAATAATTTGATATAAAAAAATAAAGATTGCAATTTAAAGATTATAGATTTTTTATGTGTACAAAAGAACTAAAAAAAATATCTGTTGTCGGATTAAGTTAAAAAAGAGGAGAAATTTCAAATTAGGATATTTTCAAAGTTGTTATTTTAGTAAAGGCTCGCTCTTTAAAATTATACCTTATTTTTATCCTAACTCCAAATTTAATTACTTTTTCACTATTTACAAAAATTTGTTAGGTGCGTATTGCAAAAAATTGTTTCCCTGTCGAAGGTTTATTTTATACAAGGTTTCCATTTATATTTTTGCCCTTGGCCACTTGTTTACAGTGAGCTTTAAAAACTCATATCGGTAACAAAAAATAGAATTAAACAGTGAACATTTTCGTGTCATGATTTTGCATAATTTTTGGAAGTGTATTAAGAAAACAAGAAAGCATCAATGAACCAAGACTATTCATTACACAACGAACAAGCAGCGTCGTTTAGTATCGTAAAAACTAATACAACGATTTTTCTCGAGGTCACTGTTTGCGCTTCGCTCACCGACGAGTTTTTTTTAGGTCGTTCAAATACTGTTATTTCACTCAGAGCTAAATGGTTCATCTATAATTAAAGAGATCGACCTCTAAAAAGGCTTGGGTGCTAAGGAGAGCCAGATGTGACAATATTGAATAAATTTTTGCTATATTACCTTCTCAATCTTATTTTGAATTTCATCTCATTTAATTTTTATAGAATCTTAGTGAATTTAGTAATATGGGAAACTTTTTATTTAAAAAAAGCACTTTTTCAGTAAAGTTTTACTTTTAACGTTTTAACATACCAATTTACTTTGTGAATAATCTACTTTATATTATTTTAGTTTAATTTTTGATTTACAGTGTCCGACAAAACTAAAGCACGACACTCTCCAAACTACCTCCTATCGAAATAATATTTTCAAACAATTATTGAAACCAAATTTTTCTGCCTTATTTAAAAGAGCGTACATTTGTTGTTGTGTTAAAAAATCAAATACAATAAAACCTTATATATTAAACTGAAATATTAAATCAAACATGAAAGTAGTTTCAAATATGATGAGATAAAACTAAAGCACATTAACATGTAATTGAAAAAAAAAATTTAACTTCTAATATTTCGTAGCGTATCTATTGTTTTTCAATACCGCAGCACATCTTCGTGGCATAGACTCGATTAGGTTATATAAAACGAAAGTTTTTCCATTCATCGTGCACTTGAGTAAATATGCTATCCCTGTTGTTACAACGTTCGACAAGAATTTTACGATCTACATACATTCTCTCACAAATTTAGCCGTGTCTTTAACATAGTTGTCCTTTTGGTATATCCACTTTAACGGCATTTCTTCCTCAGCGTGTGGCAATAATGGTTTGAAGAAAGTCTTTGTATACAAATCTGTCCATTATGCTATTAACTCTGTGAACTGGACCTTCTCCATTTTCTGAAAAACACCCCCAGACCATTACGCTGCCTCCCCAATATTTTACAGTACCTTTGGAATAGCGCGGATTTAAGCGTTGCCCTTTTCGTCCACGTACTAGCTTCAATCTATCAGAATCTTTGTTGTTGATCTTGGATTTATCTGAAAAAAAAAAATACCGTTCTCCACTTATTGATAGTCCAGAGTTGATATGTGATTTTGCAAACTCAAGCCGTGCTTTGCTATTATTTTGAGAAATAAATGGTTGTTTCGCACTTCTGAAGGTTGCTAAACCGCCTTCGACAGTTCGTCGTTGAATAGATCGGAGACTGCATGTATGGTGTCCGAGTAGTCGGAAGACCGAAAATGACGTATTGTACGGGAGATTACACTGTGATGAATATTGAATTTTCGAGCAATATTGCTAACTGATTGGCGTTTATTAAATTCATCGATAATTTTTGCACGTAATACCGTATTATATTTATTTCGAAAATACACAGTATCACTGAAAACGCTTTGTTTAGGTGTATCAAATAAGATTTACTGTTCTAACTGTTCTGATTAAAGACTCATAGCCAACTATGGAAAGAATTTGATATTGTGCTTTAGTTTTGTCGCACCATATTTGAAACTATGTCCTTTCATGTCGGAATTAATATTTCAGGTTAATATAAAGTTTTATTTGATTTTTTTAACACAACAACAAATGTACGCGCTTTTAATTAATAAAGAAAAATTTGGTTTCAATAATTGTTTGAAAATATCATTTCGTAGTAGGTAGTAATTTGGAGAGTTTCGTGCTTTAGTTTTGTCGAACACTGTACATATTTATTGTTCCAGAAATTTTGAATGAACAAAATTGTAACTATTTTCAAAAATAAATACCGATAGTGACGCTCTCTTTATCTCTCATTGTCTTTCTTATGCATTTGAATTAAGGATGCCGGTTGTGCAATAAAGGTCCTGCCTAAACTTGTATTAAAGTTGCAGAAATGGCAAGCATAATTTGGCGACAGCAATTTTTATACTTATTTCAATTGATCTTACATTAAAATCGAATATGTAAAATGTAATAATATTAAGTAAAACTTGTATCATTAAAAAAAATCTGTTTAAAAAAGGGTCACATTTATTTGCACAAAATAAGCTACTTCAAAAAATTTAGGTGGCAATAATTTGAAATTGATAAGATCTTCAGCTTATTAAAATTGAGAGGAAATTGTAATGAAAAACACATTTCCCTTCGTAATTATATGGAAGAGAATTTCATCTTAGTTTTTCAGGTTATCTACTACATTTTATTGAAAAGATTTTCATCTTAATTCTACGGGACACCTTTTTAATTACATTGACAATTTTCCATCTCAGTTTTTTACTGATTACCTTCTTGATTTTATTGAAAAGACATTTCCAGTCGTAATAGGAAGGGATTCTTATTAAAAAAAAGTCATGGAGAAATCCGCTAAATTTTGTACTGATTTACAGAGAAGTTTAGGTTGTATTTTCGCTCTGTGTATCAGAAAATTTCGCTGTTATGCTCAAAATGGATTGAGTGCAGTAGTCAGACTGCGGCAAACTTGGGCCCAAGTAAAATTAATTAAATTTTACATAATCCCCAATTTGGAAAATTGATTAAAAAAAATGCAAAAGTATATTGATCATAGTGCAGAATATGTTGAAAAAAATGAAATTATTTTCAAACAAATTTTTTATTGTTAGGCCAGAAATATAAATAGCATCTCTTGTATTTTAATAACATTATTTAGTATTTTTCCCCGAATCGTCCCACAAAGTTTGAACGATGGCCACCCTAGGACTTCAAAATTAAATACAAATGTGAAAATGTCATAATGTCATATGTCGTGAGAGGGGGATCGGGGGTGATTCCCCCGGGCCCGGAGTTCTCGAAGGGGTCTATATTTTTCAAGAAATTGAGTGAATAGTTAAATTAGATTATTTCTGACCAAACGTCTATATAATAAAATATATATATTCTATTGATTTTCGAAACCGTATAAAAAATAAATTGTTTCACCCAACATCAACTATAAAGCAAATTCAATATAGATGTGATGAACTGATGAGAGCAAAAAACGTCGTATTTGACTTATTCTTTAAAAACATTGAAGTAGTAAGTAGAAAGATAGTTGATGAGATTGATGAAGTATTCGAAACTTTTATGTTGAAACGGGGCCCCACCTTTTTACCCCTGGGCCTGGATTTAATCTCGCCGGCCCTGCTACTAGGCATTACTATGCTTCGTATTTACCTGCCTACATACATAGTCGGAACATTCTAATCTTAGTAAAAACAGTTTTTTGTGCATGCATTTCCTTTTACTAATTAATTAATACACATTTGAAAATTAATATAATAATTAAAATTTTTTTGTGTGCCATTGTTTCCAATAATTCATTCAAATCCTCACTAAAAACTTTAAAAATTCTGCAGAAGTTTGGATGCTCAATTTTTTTTAAAATAAGAATTAAGCGATATTTTTATGGAAAACGCCTACATCTTTCAAAGTATCTGAAATGCCTAACGCCTGAGCTCAGGTTAAACGATAGTTCTCTTATCGCTTTGCAACCGATAATTATGCTCACTTTTCGCTAGTCTCTTGCCTCCGAACTCATTTGTTGGCTATGTCAGTATGTATGTATGTTTAGTATAGTTAGCCATCCTAACATTGATTTAATTTTATTTTCCGAATTTCCTAGCTATGCTATTTTTTCAGCACATGCACATTCATGCGCACTCACTCGCTCCAAGGCACTCAACTGCAAAGGAAGCATCTAATGTGTAATTTGATTTCGATGAAAATTAAATCTTCAATTTGATTTCGATGCTAAGCATAGCTTCTTCGGTCGTAGCAGCAAATTAAGCAATAAAAGGTTGTTGCTTAATGATAAATGAAATTTCGTAATACGTGCGTGCATACAAATTTCAGAAAATTCTAAGAAGCATATAAATTTCGACAATGTACTAGCAGCATCAATTTTGCGGCTTCGATGTGAAGCTAAAAACTTTGGTATTAAAGAAGAAATTCAATTAAGTGGAGCATTAACAGGAACTTAGTTACGAGTTCATCGTTACAACGACGATTTTTTACTTTTACACACACAGTGAATATCAATGGAAATCGTATGGCGATATTTTTGCGATGTTGCCATAAATTTGCTAGTACATTTTTTTTGTAGTTCTCCGAATTTAATACAAGTTAATGTGAAAGTTTGCGTGTGTGTGTGAGAGAGAGTGCGTGAGTATATTATATACAAACGTACATATATATGTAGTATGTGTTATGTACCTTTTCAGGCCCAAACGACTGGACGAAAGTCAACAAAAATTAGCACTCAGCTGCCACCCGCTTAAAAGGTTAAATCAAATTAAAGAAATTAATTAAATCAAATATTACAATATGAGTAACAAATGAAAAAGGCTTAATACAGCATCATTTTCCAAATGTTTTGAATTGGCAATCTGTCGAAATGCATGTTTAGTTAAATTAAATGATATTTTACAATACGAGTGTCGCACTAAAAGTTTTTAGAAAAGTTAATTTCATAAATATTTTTCGAGGCTTGCCAGCCGTTTCAATAACTGAAATTATAAGTCACCAAAGTTTTGTCACTTACTTAAAAGTGTAAATTGAATGAAATTATTAAGTTAAAAGGAGTACCTCCACTTGGGATTCAAAGAAAGTAGTCTTAAGGAAATTTTTTCATAAAAATATGTTTAAAGAGTGTTACCACATGTTTAAAAGTATTAATTTAATTTCCAAGCTTACCTAAATATAACATTATTGCTCTGACACAAAGGCTATACTAAAATATTTTTGAAGAGGGTTGCCACCAGCTCAAACCCGTTTATTCATATATTTATATTTAAGGTGCCGGAAATTCTACTATACGGGTGTCAAACGAAATAAGTCTAAGAAAGCTTTTTTTGAGAAATACGTGTAGAGAAGGTTGCCAAATGCTAAAAAACAATAAAAAATAAATTAATAAAAAATTTTATTAAACTAAGTTTACCAGATAAAAGAAGCGTTACAAAAAGGGTTTGAAGTGATAGAGGTTTAGGAAAAGTTAGTCTTGAACTGTTGCCAACTGTTTGAAAATTAACCCTCAAATGCACACTCTTTAACCGCCATAGATTGAATGACCATATTTTTTTTTCTTGGTAACTACGGCTCGGGAAACACAAATCTAGAGTCAGATTTTCGATATATGTTATGGTTTAGACACCAGATGAGGTGGAGGGTAGGAGGCCTGAGGGCTTCCTTGAGGGAATATGAAACCAAAAATTCATATATGATACAGATGCAAGTTGTTCAGGTAACAGTTTTTAATTAATAGTTAATGTATAACGTACAAAAAATACATGTAATGAAAGTACTTAAAAGCTATGGTTTACTGTGGTATGCCTCGAAGCAGTTTTTAGCAACACCGCAACATAAATGGACGTGGCATTTAGTACAAACGCATTGGGTTTGTAACGTTCTGCAGTACTTGCATTTTCTTTTACCATCTGCTTTGGCCAACCAGTTAGGTATATGGTGTAACCCATCATAACGTACATCTTCCACTGGATGCTGAGCTCGTTGTCCCAATGTACTAGACTGCTCTGGTTCCTCTTGTGTGGTAGGTGGTCTACCAACGGGACGCTTTTTCGTATACCCACAAAGTGCAGCTGCCAAATCCATACGAAATTCAGGCAATCAGAGTAAGCGCTCTTCTGATTTTGGACGTGATGGATCGATTTGTTTCTCAAAATTTACTCTTTTGCATAGGATAAAGGATTTTTTGATAGTCATATCAACAAAGTGGTAAAAAAGACGTGTCATAACAACACGAGATTTCAGGGTTATTTTATATCTAGCCATCAAGCCGTCCATCAAGTCAACACCACCCATGTGTGCATTATACTCTCTGATAATCTGTGGACAATCAACTTCAACATATTTTTTGTGCTGCCAATTGTATCTCAAAGTTTTTGCAATCTCCGGATTTCCGGAGCTTCTTGAAAATGGAGTTATGCATAACATAGATGGTCACCTTATTCACCCATACAGTTTGTACAACCATGTAATATATATACACACCTGTTATACATGCAATAGCAAGAATTTTCTTTAATATCTTTGTACTCACTCTCACTTTAACCGCCATTGAATAAAGACATACCTATTTTATCACAACAAAAATTGTCAAAGTATACAATGAGATGCACAAAATCAGGTATTGTCTGTGATAAGGGCACAACTACATTAGAAGTAGCACGTAGATCTGGAGTTCCAGGTACAATTACGTTATCACCTGAGCCATTAAATATCTCAAAACGATATGAGTATCCATGTGTATCACAAAGCACAAATAACTTCACACCCCACTTGTGAGGTTTATTTGGCATATATTGCCTTAGGTGGTGTTTTATTTTGGTGCTACACATCTGCTCATCGATACAGAGTCGAGCTGTTTTTGGAATTGAATCAAATCGTTCGTTCAGCTTATTTAAAAGCTTTCTGATAGGAAACAGAGAATCGTAGCCTTCTTCGCCTCGTCTTACCCTTTCTTCCTCGTTTGAGAAACACATATATTTCTTTATTTGCTCAAACTTTCGGAGAGGCATGACATTTCTTACCTTATCCACTTGAAATTCTCCCCAGTACCAACGAGGGTTTGGGTTAGTAACAACGGACATGTACACCAATAATCCAATATAATGGTGAACCATTTCCAAGTCCACATGCATTTGTGTGCCGACATTTTCTGAAAGAGCTTTGGCATTTGTTTGTTCCACAATGAATTCAATTATTTCTTCGGTAAAGGAATATTTGAAGAACTCAAAGGGTGTTTCAATTTTTTTTGTCTCTCCTCCAGAGGCCAATCCCCAATTTTCCGCCTTTTCCCGCTTTTACGAGTCGTTTACGTCGATCAGATAGAGTTTCAAGGTTATCTGTCACAATTCTATAACACAGGGAAAGAATATGAAAAACTGACTTTCACTAAAAAATTAGACATTTTTTTATTTCTGGCTGTACAAGGCCGCCCACAGGCACGATCTGAAAACTTTACAAAATCCTCACAATACTTAACATATTCCACTATCTGATATCAAACTACCAATCTTTATACTTACGAAAACCTGCAACAAAAATTCTGATCAAGGTTAGTGTTATAAATTCGCTTTTATGAGTTTAAGAAAACGAAGAAATTTACTAAACAATTTTGCTTGTGTATTTGATGACTTCTAGCACTTTACTGACAATACCTAAGCAATTGAACACAAACGCTCGTTCGAATTGATCTCTTGCTATTGGTACACAAACACACGAAGACAGCCAACTGCAAGTGGTGAGAAAAAAATGTATAATTTTTAAATTAACGAACTTTGAAAGCGAATGCCCTGAGGCACTCTTGTGCATTAGAGGATTAAATGCAGTCATTAAACAGATATAGTAATTAACACATTCTTATATGACAACAATATGCTGGAAGAAGGTTGCCATCTCTATTAAAGTCAATGAAGTTACATTAAATGAAATTTTGCAATATGACCCAAACCAAATTAAGAAACAAAAACTGGGAAAGCTCAATTTCAAACCTCTTTCTCGATAATCATTTAAATCAGTCATTGAAATTTGGGTATCAAAGCAAGAAGTTTTGAGAAAGCCTTATTTAGAAAGTATTGTTTGAGAGGAATACTACCTGGCTAAGAAAATAAATCAACCTAAATTAAATTAAATTAAATTATTAAGTTAAAAGAAATATGACGGATTCAAGGAAGTTGGCTTCAGAAAACTGAATCATGAAATTGTGTTTAAATATATATATGTCTAAGTGGAATGAAATATGACAAACATTACTGTTAAACAAAAATATGAAAATATTACGAAAAGGGTTGCCAGCTTTTAAATAACGGTGATACAATTATATCGATAAGGGAACTGAAATTATGTTGTACCGGTGTCAAACGAAAAAGCTTTAATGAAAATTAATTCCAGAAACGTATTTTGATTAAATTTATAAAATTAATGTGGTATAATAATAGTGGCGTGTACTGACACAGTTTTAGGACAACTTAAAAACAATAATAATTTAACAATAATTTTGCGGAAATTAAATGCAAAGTTATTAATAACGTAAGTAAAATTAGAATATCTCACATGGATATACGAATATTAACACAATCCTTTTTTGAAAACGGATCATAAAAGAGATGGCGGTTTTGAGTTATCAAAACACATTTCTAAAAAGAATTGTCACACATGAAGCTAAAAAAAAAATGTAAGTATATGTATAAAAATACTAGCATGACAATTTGTTCTCCATACTGGCAGATATTTGAGCGAAATGGAGGCAGAGTTTTGGGAACTTACTCGCAGCAATGTACTGTCACTTGTATTTCATTTAGCAAAGCGAAAAAACATTTGGAACCCATTTTCCATAATCAAAGAATGTGCTGGAACAGTTTGGATGCTGGGATTCTAAAAAGGCACAAAACAAAAATAAGCTTGAGCAGTGCCACCGGTACTTCAATAGATATGATAAAAGGATTAAATATGAAGTATGTAAGAATCTTCCATAGTTTATTGTAGAAGTAGTATAAGAAGTATACATTATCTCCAACACGAATTTGGAATGCTGCTGAGCAGCCAAAAATTGTACCTACAAAAGGCAAAAGACTAATTGGTGTCATGACGTCAGCAGAAAAGGGAAGTTGTGAGCCATATGAGTGCAACTTCCTTCACGTTTATTCCACCATTCTTCATTTCACCAAGAAGAAAACTCAATTCGCTTTTAACGAAATATGCTCCTCCTGGTTCCAATTCTCCTTGCCACATATCGGGATGGATAAAAATTCCAATATTTACGTCGTGGTTTGATCACTTTATGCGATTCACTAATCCGTCAAAGAAGAGTCCGTCCAATCCTGTTACATTAGATGGTTATTATAGCCATATTAGGTTCGTGGAAATGGCGGTATTATCTTATCATTGTCACCTCATTGCACATACAAAATACAACTTTTCGATAAAGCGTTTATAGATTTTCTTAAAACATATTACAATGATGAAATAAGACGATATATGCGAAATCGGCGCATTTAGCAATCAATGGGTTCAAATGCACTGGTATGTATACATTTGATTTTATGTATATCTGAAAATATTTACAACAACTAGGTATGGTATAACACTTTGCCTGATTTAGTAAATCAACATTAGCCACCAATTTTGACAGAGTGACTTTTTTGACCACATATGGTTTTGATTGAATTCTTTTCAAACTAACTAAAGTACAAAACTATTATTTTGATATAGTTAATAATATTGCATCATTTTATGTAAGACTCATTTCATAAACTATAGGTTATAGTCGAAAAACGTATACCCATATCACATCACCCTAATACTACCTTCAAATTGCCCCCATTTAACTTATTGAATGGGACCCAGGCCGTTCAAATTGCGTGTGTACGTGTTTAAGTTAACAGAATGACCCATATGAAATGAATAGATTTACAGACTGTAAAAGAGAGAGGGTCAGCTCAAGTTAGGTGGAACTCATTCTCTTCATGAGGCGGTATAAAATGCCTTCGGTCACTCCACCGGAATTGAATGGCGTTCGCTTAAGTCTTGCTACAAGTGCCAAAATTTTTATGCGTTATTTTAGATCAGAAGCTGAACTGGAAATAGAATACAGTTTAACGCTATTCTTTGGCCATTCCGCTCCACTGTGCTAGTCCGAATCGCATAAAATGCATAAGTCGCTGACCTTAAACTTGAAAATAGTATCAGGCGTACAGATATCCACCTGCTCATAGTAATAAGCCTACTTAAGTATACACATGCAGACATATGTTCTTATATACATTTACTTCGCTTTAGTTACATATAGACACATGTTACTGTAATACATTTTCCGTTTTTTTTTTGCCCTACCGCTTAACTTATGTTGTTTGTTTAATATTCCAATTCTGTTGCTCACTTACCTAAGCTCATACCTAAGTTAATATACAGCTATGATAAGGCTTCCGTAGCCCTCTACATCTGCAAGAGAGTTATACGCCTGAAATTGGGCTTTAATCCCCGGATTTGTCAATGGATCTTTACAGCAGTCGTTAGATTAATTCTCCTTTATCGGGTGGTCATATGGTGGCCTGCATTAGATAAAGAGTTAACCTCAGGCTACTCACCAAGGTGCAAAGATCTAGTATGTTCTGCATAAATGAGGCCCCTTCCTTTAGATTTGGTTGGACAACAGATGGCAGCAATAATTTTTCTGCGACTAATAGAGACATCCCAGTTGCATCCCGAAAGCCAGGGGCACTCTTGTATTTGTAACAAGTTTTGCTCTATTCCGAGCAGCACGGATCTATGTGCTTCCATTTCTAAAGTAACTTTATTACACGAATTCCTAGTAGGGAGGAGTGGAAACTTGAGTTTCACACTCCGCCTGATAGCATTGCCATCTATACAGATGGCTCGGAACTCGATAATAAGGTGGGGGGAGGCGCTTTCTCGCGAAACCCTCTCCTGCAAATTTCATTTAGATTACCTGATCACTACAGCGTTTTCCAGGTTGGGTCTCAGCAATTATGGAAGCGATGGAGAAGCTTAGATATCTTAATCTTCACCTTTAGTGATAGCCGGGCTGCAATCAAACCTCTGAGCTCTTTCACGTTTAACTCGAACATCGCGCTGGACTTCTAAATATCTCTGCAGGAGAGGTCCAAGCAGAACACACTGTACCTCATTTGGTTCCCTGGTCACGGGGACATAAAGGAAAGCTGCATGGCAGACGAACTTGCAAGACAAGGTACGACCAAGCAGATTCTTCAGGATATTGAACGCATTGGTATACCGTTTGCCACTTGCAAACTGCTACTCAGAGAATGTTTATATAAAAAAGCTGATGATAGATGGAGTCGAAATACAACCTGTCGAACCTCAAGGCAGACGTGGTCGCGTAGCGTTCTCTCTCTAAGAAGGGAAAACATTTCTAACGTGATAGGAGCTCAAACAGGGAGCTGTCTGATAGGAAAATACGCTGAAAGGTTGGGCGTACCCTTCCGAAGAGTGACGAGGAGGAGGAAAGGGTCTTGCATCTGAGGTGTAAGTGTACTGCACTGTGTAAAAGCAGGGTGCGGCATCTGGAATCCCAGACCGTTTCTGGATGATCTTAGTGAGGTTTGGTGAAGGGTAATGTTTCCTCGGATAGTATTAATATTTTTATGATAACACAATGGGCCTTCTATTACTGACCTAAGTGAGCCGTCGCAGTCGGCAGCCACTCCAAGATATCTTAACCTAACGGAGAAAGCCATATGAAATGAACAAATCAAGTCTGTACCATTTAGTCCGTAAAACGCCATTTAACAGGTTTAAGACGTCAATTTGAATGCGGTATTACTTACTCTACAAACATCTGTGGACGTTTTACTTTACAGATCTTATTTTCCCCCCCAGAATTGGGTTCGCGAATATACCAGACATTGAAATAATTATGCAATGGTTTCATCATCGACCAAATTATTGTAAAAAATGTATATACCCGACTGTGTCAATAAACATTTTCCATAAAAAAACCCCTATCGTAAACATGTACATTTGCTAATTTGTTTTTTCAACATTAGAATTGGGAAAATAATTCCACATTTTTATTATTAAAATAAATTTTAATAAATTGGCTTCAGGCACAATATTTAAACTGCTAACTGAAAATCATGTTACAAATGCAAATGTGTATCAAACGAAATTATTTCATTTCCGCTCGAAAAACAATTTTAATTTCTCTCTTTTTCCTGTTGCTGGTTGCCTGGAAATTGTTAACGATTTTCTTTTTTTTTGTATTATTTGATTTACTGAAGTAAATTGTTGCTATTTTTGTTATAAATGTCATTTCTTGTTTTACATGCCGCACGTGACATATGCTCGCAATTTATCTTGAATACTTCACATAAGTTGCACAATAATAGAAATTTATAAATCTGCAAAACTAAAAAATGAACTTCAAACTAAACAGCGTACGTTTTATACAAGGACATTCGAGTGGTGCACACACACATATAGAGCGTGCACATACATATGTATTAGTATACCAGCCGACATCCACATATGTACAATATGTATGTGTTTATGTTTGTAATGCAAGAAAATGTGAAATGCGAATATATTTACTTGGCCACTCGGGCATTTTGCAGATATGTGCACTCGGCCAAAACTGAATGCTACTGCCGCTGCTGCTTCTGCTTCTGCTGTTGCTGGCTTTGGAAATGTTTTGAATTGGAGGAAATGCACAAAAGAAATGGTCACTGCCATTGTAATGCAATCTAAGAGTTTTGCTATGAATTACTCACAAATACACTCAAATAATTTATATTTAAAAAAAAAGAAAAAATTCAGTGTACACTGAGAAAAGAGTGCATCGAAATATTTATAATCGGAAATAACTATTTGTTTCCTAAACTATTCTCCATGGAAATCAAAAAACTTTGGCATGCGTTTAAGCCAATTTTCGAAACACTTTTCACACTACGATTTAGCTACAAACATACCTCCAAAATATGTGATTCGAACGCTTCAAATGCTTCTATAGGCGTTGGAAGTTGACCTCATAAACAAATCTTTAGACCAGCTAAGAAAAAAAACCTTTATCGGTTTTCTTATTTTTCAAAATATTCTTCGTTATGATTTTTACACTTGTGTAGACGTTAAACACGCCATTCGATGCTCCTCGATCAAATATCCTCAGCATTCTTCTTACACCGACTTATATGCCCCTTTTTTGACCAATGGTCTCCCATTTTTTTATGGCTGGGAGCTGGTATGCTTAAGGCCGCATAGTTTTCGACCTAATAAGATTTAATTTATATGTTCAAGAAAAAGAGTCCTACATTTAATTTTTGAAGAAAAATTCTTTAGCGGCTGTGATGTTTACATCGCGCTTTGAGACTCATTCTACTACTACTACTACTATTAGTTACTACTACTACTATTACCAATACTACTTACTACTACTGCTACTACTACTTACAACTTGTACTTCTACTGCCAACTGCCACTAATAATATATACTACTACTACAACTACAAATTACTATTGCTGCTACTACTACTTCTATCACTACGACTACTACTGCTACTATTTTTACTTGTGGTACTTACTACTACTACTATTTTTACTAATTTCTGTTACTATTTTTACTAATTTTTACCGCTATTTTTACTAATGTTACTACTGCTATTTTTACTACATTCTACTACTATTTTCACTAATTTCTGCTATTATTTTTACTGCCGCTAGTCTTAATTACTACTACGTTTTGTACTAATTTTACTACTATTTTGACTAGTGCTCTTACCCAATACTACTACTATTTTTACTTATTTCTAGTACCGTTTTAACTTATTCTACTACTAGTTTTACTAATGCTAGTAATTACTCCTACTATTTTTGCTAATGCTACTACTAATTACTACTACTATTTTTACTAATTTTACTTCTATTTTTTCTAGTGCTCTTACCCATTACTACTACTATTTTTCCTAATTTCTAGTTTATTATTATTATTATTCTACTACTAGTTTTACTAATGCTAGTAATGCTACTATTTCTGCTATTTTTGTCAATGCTCTACTAATAACTATCACTAATTTTATCAATTTCTACTACCATTTTTACCCATGCTAAAAGTGAAAAAAAAGCTTAACCGGATGTCTTTTAATGCTCTCTCTTTATAGAGTAGAGTTTTTCTTCTGGCTCGCGCGCTTGGGTGCACGGGTGCTTTTCTTAATTAAATCTGAAATTAAATTAAGAACTCTTTTTTTTTTGTTTTGATTTCACATACTTAGCGATGAACATATTATATCTCTGAAAAAGCAGACTGTCTAAAAAATTTACCAATTTAGAAATCAGTTGAAAATCAACTGCTTGGAAACAAATGCATGTTAAATTAATTATGTTGATCTAACTTGCATCAGATATATGTATATGGATAAATATATTTTAAATAAATTATATGTATATCTTTCTAAAAATGTTGGTAATTTTATAAATCCCAGATTCGCAAGCTGATGATTGATAAAGATTTTGTTGAAAAATTAAACAAAGTAGAAAAGAGAGCATGGTTGAGTTTCATCTCTTTGTGTAAAAACTATCTGGGAAATGAAAGAAGTCAGATATACGTGGAAATGGTTCATAAATATTTGGAAGCTTATGGAGAAATGGGATGCAACATGTCCAACAAGATTCATTTCTTGCATTCTCATTTGGATTTTTTTCCGGATAATCTTGGTCAATTTAGCGACGACCAAGGTGAACGATTTCACCAGGAAATGTCTGCGATCGAAAAGCGCTTTGCAGGGAAAAACCTAATTAAGATGGTAGCTAATTGCTGCTGGTCGTTCAAACGTGAAACCGATGATTCATCTTATAAACGTAGAAGATCTAGCAAACATTTTTGAATCAAATCATTTTCATATCGGTATCGTTCTTTCTAATAAGAGTTTTGTCTATGTCAAAATCCATTGTTCATCCTAAATGTATCTTATGAAAAAAATGATTGTAAAATTTAATGATAAAATAGATATCATTGATCAAACCACCGACAGAAATGACTCTTTGTTATTAGGAAATAAAATAATGTCCTTACAATCTATTCTTCATTTACATCCGGTACCCCTGGAGTATAGATTTTGGATTATGCTGCATAACTTGAAAACTTGAAGTCCTTTTTGAAAGAAATTAATTGGTATCTTTAAGTAGTGATAGCCTGTCGATGATATATAACCAAAAATGATCATTCATTTCCAATTAGTGCCGAAAAAATGACGTTAAAATCGAAAAAAACAGGCAAATTGGGCGGAAAATTCAACTTCTAGCGTAAGAAACACGTCATACTCTTTTCAAATTAACAAAACACTATATATATTTCGAAAGTGTAAACATTCACCTATCCAAAACCGTTGAGTATTTTCAATTCGATTGAAAAATTTTTTTTATGAATTTTTTAACACGAAAAAACTAAAAAAAACGGTTTTTTAACTTTAAAAAAAGATTTTGGAGGTGTTAGAAATAATTTGAACTTGGTTTCGTGTACTATTCGACTAGATGAACAATCTCTACTAGGTCGCTGCAAAAGTATAAAATAACTGTCGGACAGTGTTATTATTTTGAATATAAATACTACCAATATATTATAACATTCAGAGTTCAACTGAGATAGTTTTTTTTTTGAATTTTGATTTTATAAGCATAGTCTTTAAAAACATTCGCCAATATTTTTAAATTATAGAGCTAAGATATAAAAAAAAATCGCAGATATTCTGAAAGAAAGTTTTTTATCCGAAATATAAAAAAAGCTTCCTTTTGACCAGCATATTATTATTATAATTATTTATTTCCTCACCTGTCATTTTCCAGTACATAACGTCCCACCACACGCTGCGAGAGCGAAGCCGCTGGAAAAAGCCATTTATATATAAGTAAAGAAATAATTCCTTTTAAGATAGCACAATTCAATTTCACAATTTGCACTCCTGATTAAAAACTTTTTAGGTTAAAAAAAAGCCGGCGTGCTGGTTGCTACTTTACCGAACTCTGAAATTTCAAGAAAATTCGGGTACGCACAGGACCGTGTACATACAAATCGTAGAATGGCGAGGCCTTCTTGCTAGACTTCTTAAGAAATTTTATACGGTGCTAGAAGGATTTGAAAGTTGCCATTTTTAAAGTTTAATCCAGCTAGATTTCTGATTTAACCACTGATGTCTCAATATCGATGTGTGTTGTATGTCAGTATAAGCAAAACTTTTCTTTTCAGTGTACGCAAGAGTTGCCGGAAAGGATACAGCCACGAAAAATCAACAAAAGTAAATGCAACTGCAAGTGTTGTATTTTTTGTTGGTGTTGCTGCTGAAGCATTTAAGTTGTGTGTATGTGTGTATGTATGTATGTATTAGCGATAATGTTCGTGCTTGTGTGCATGGGTGGCAATGAGTGGGTGGCTCGCATTATACATGCATACATATCTACACTCTGACATTGTAATGTATCTTAGCACTCGAGCAAATCTTGTCGAAATGAAATACTCGTACACTTACGAATATCCGCGCACTTGCATACATAAATATCACCATTGGGGTATACTTATAAACATATGTACATATGTATGTATGTGTGTATCTATGTAGTTTCAAAAATTTTTGACAAGCAAGTGTAGTATGTCCAGAGCTAAGATGAGAAAGCAATCCTTACTTAACTCTCGCTTCTACACAATGCCGCTGCCGTGCTGAGTGGATTAGTAGCGCAGTAGTGCACTTGAACAATGAGAAAAAAAAATGGAATAAGTATGAAAAATAAAAAATTCTGAAAATATGTACGTAGATGCAGAAGAAATGCAAGCATTCATGCGTCTTAAGGTCACTCGGCATTGGTATTTTTGCACGAGATAACATAAAATTAAATTTATGATGCAGTTGCTTGATTGTTGCTTTGATTTTCAGTCGCTTGAAAAAGATATCCTTGAAATCACTAACATGGCAATGCTGAAAAAAGTAAAAGGTAGTAGAAGAATCATAATAGCAATCTAAAGTAATTGAGTATGCAACTGATGTTAAGAATTCGGGATATGGAGAAAATTATTTAGTTTGAAATTGTACTTAATATCAGCATGAATGAACGAATGAGTATCTGCATTTAGTTTGACACTCAATGTTTAGTACTCTCATTCAAGTTAGCAAAATATTTAGAATTTATTTTACAAACAAAATGCATTAGGGAAATATTTAAAAAAAAAACGAAACAAAAAAGTATGTTCTTATTCATCATCATCGTTAATGTTGTTGTTGTAACAGCATAAAACATTCCCCCTAAAAATTTTTGGGAATGCTGCTGAAGGGACATCGCAGAACCGACTGTCATGGGAACATCATCGTCTATACCATCACTTCTGCGCAGCAAAAAGCAAGTCCGTTAACGCAATGAAAGCTCGATGTCAAACATCTGCAATCACAATAGATAGCTAAAGATTTCGTCACTCGACTGTAGCTCTTGCTCTCTAAGAACAATTTTCTACGAAACGATATTTTCCCTTGCAGTTTTCGAAAGGAAGAATTTAAGTATCGTTACGAAAAATGGAGGCAGTTCAGACTCACGCTCCATGAGCAGTTGGTAAGACCCTGACAGGAGTATACACTAGCAAATGAACCTTGGCTATAGCAAAGTCTGAAAATATCGATTGATATCGCTCTCGGTTTTACGGGAAGAAGACTCCTTCCACGAAAAGGGAAACAGATATAAGTATTACAGATGCTGCCAAGATTCTAAAAAATAATTACCACTGTTCACTGCTACAAATGAGAGAAAATCGTCATATCTGACGAACACCAAATGAAAATATGACAGAACTGCTTAAAATATATTCTATCCGACGCGTTTTTCCACTGAAATTATAAAATTCATTATATTTTAAGACATAAACCACAATATTTCAGAAAAATCATGAACTGACCTGACTTTCCCAGGCCGGTGAAAGAGGTCCGGATGTTGCCATTCTGGCAGTCTCATCTCATATCCACACCAGACTCTGCCATTACGTCAAGTGATTTCTGGCAGTTGGCTACTGTTTTAGAATTGATTTTGATTCTTTTTGTATTTCCGCCGGTTCGACTGGAATGGCACTCCAGTGGTCTATGATGCGGAATGACGTTAACCCTAGTTGTTTAACGTCGATGCTCCGTCTACTCTATACCCTCGTCTGTATTCATCAACCGTGTAGAGTCGTTAGATCCTCGCGTTTTGTTCTTGACTTCCTAAATACTTGCTGTTGGTACGCAATAGCCTATGGTGAAGGTTAGCGTTGACAGTAGAATTTAGTGGTCGGCAATTGGTGGTTGGCTGTATATAGTTTTTAAGAGTAGCTATATGACTACTATGAGCTGCTTTCCAACTTATTAGATGTTGCAACTTTAGAGCTTGTTTAGTTTATTTAGCATCTCATTTACTGCCTGGGTGGGAGTTGTTTGCAGGGTTCCACTGATATAGAAAGAGTGGTCCTCTGTATATTTTGCCCCAAACAAAATTGAAACGGGCGGCGGTTAATGGGTCGGTTGGAGGTGAAAAGCTGATATTTTTCTGTCAGAATATTTAAGCGGGTAAACATTGCGACTGTACAGTGGGTGTATACCAAAATAGTTATTTAGATTTTTTCAGATAAAAAAATCTTTGGGGAGAATTCGTTGAAACCTCGAAATATATCGATCAAATCCGGACGTAATATATTATGCGAAATCTGACCTTATTTTTATTTATTTGGGTTTATAACTTAATTCGTGCGGTTTGCTAAGAGATGGCGTAACTTGTATGTATTCCATCGTTCCAATATATTCCGAACATACGTTGGAAAGCTACTGTCATTGTACGTCTTTTCAGTATATGTCATTCATTTGAAGCGTAAACAACAATACTTTTTTTTCACTCAAATATTTCGAACTTTGTGCCTGAAAAAGTGTTTTTGCGGGGAGTTCTTCTTCATTACTTTAACATGAAGAAAACTGCTGCTGAAAGTCATCGTATTTTGGTGGAAGTTTATGGTGAACATGCTCTAGCTGAGCGAACGTGTGGTTTGTACGATTTAAAAGTGGTGATTTTGGCTTGGAAGACGATGAACGTCCTGGGCAGCCAAAAAAGTTTGAAGATAAAGAACTGGAAGCATTACTCGATGAAGATTGTTGCCAAACGCAGGAAGAGCTCGCAGAATCTTTGGGTGTCACTCAAGCAGCCATTTCAAAACGTTTAAAAGCAGCTGGATATATTCAAGAGCAAGGAAATTGGATTCCACATGAACTCAAGCCGAGAGATATCGAAAGGCGATTTTGCTTGTCCGAAATGCTGCGGGAACGCCACAAAGGGAAGCCACTTTTGCATCGGATTGTTGCTGGTGATGAAAAATGGATCCATTACGGCGCAAAAAATCCTATGTGAAATTCGGCCAACCAGCCAAATCAACGGCTAAGCCGAATATCCATAACGCGATGGTGGGATCAGAAGGGTGTGCTGTATTATGAGCTGCTAAAACCGGGTGAAACCATCAACGGGGAACACTACCGAACATAATTAATTCATTTGTAGAGAGCAGTAGCCGAAAAATGCCCGGAATATTCGACCAGACACGAGGCAATAAATTTCCACCATGACAACGCTCGGCCCCACGTTGCTATTCCGGCTAAGAACTATTTGGAAAACAGTGGATGGGAAGTTTTACCCCACCCGCCTTATAGCCCAGACCTTGCCTTTTCTAACTACCATTTGTTCCGATCGATGCAGAACGCCCTCAATGGAGTACGGTTCACATCAGAGCAGGATATCAAAAATTGGCTTGATTCATTCTTGGCTGCCAAGCCGGCGTAGTTCTTTTGGGATGGCTTCAGATGGGCAATACTTTAAATAATACTTTTGTGCATGTGTTTCTTAAATAAACGTTCAAATTTTGGAAACCCCCCGCACGAATCAAGTTAGATAGAAGATTCTTTGTTTCTGTTTTGCATAATTGTTATTTCGCGATTTTTATTTTTTCGTTCACATTTGATCGATATATTGTGATTTTTTAGTTTTTCAATTATTTTTGATTGTTTTATATAATTTTTATTTTGTTGATCAGATTTGATCGATATTTTTTTTATTTTTATTTTTTCGATCATGAAACAAAGATCGCATTAATGGTGTTTTTATTATTTTTGTAGTCCCCGACAAATTTTCCTACATTTAAATCCCAGAATAACGATTATTTTTGATCGAAAACCCATCGATCAAAAGTGATCGAAAATATATACATAAATCACAAAATAAGAATTGAATCGAAATATTTTTATAAAAGTATATTCATTGGCCAATCACAATATTGAAGCTATATAGGTCAATAGTACTGTCCGATACTCCTTCCTGTGTATTTTGTATCCAGTTAATTCTTTTGTCTTGCATTATTTTAAGATGATTAGCCGATTCACTAAGCTTGCTTGTATTTGCTAACACCGGGAGGGACTTGTGAAGAGTATAACTGTCGCTTCCGTATGGCTAATTTCTAAGCCATTTTCTTTGACCAATCTCTGAACCTTTGTTAGTTATGTCACATAATGTCTGTGGTTATTTTTCGCTTATAGTAATGGCAAGGTCATCCGCGTATGTACTTATAGTCCCTCCCCGCTTCCATACTGTTTAAGAGTGAGTTTAATACTACGAGCCATAGAAGAGGAGGTGACTCTCACGACTCATACCGCTGCAAAATTCGGCCGCACTAGCACGGTTCACTTAAGGAATCAAGAAAATCTTAACAGAGTTTGCAATATACAACACTATCACTTCCCTACGAGTTTGGTTGAACATAGCTCCAGATCAGTGCTACGGGGTGGGTTTCATCGATGGCTGTGATAAGGTTCTGCCAATACAGAGGTGAAAAAACTAATTGTGATGCCAGTATCGGTTCCATGGTATCGGGTGAGTCGGTGCAAGCTACCAGTGGCTAGGACGACTGATAGACACTGACAATGACTGGTGACTATCTCTTGTCAGCTGTGGATACCATCGGTTGGGGAATGGCGACTACTACATTCGGTTGAATGACTACTACCGGCGGCTTGGGATCATGGCAGGCGGTTGATTGACTGCTACCAGTTAGTATTTAGTTACAACTGGTGACCACAAGCGGCACACAAATTTCTAAACTTGTAAACAAATTTTGAAAATCACTCAAAACTACGTAACTGTTAAAACATGTTTTTGTTGCAAAAGAAAGTTCTCAGGTAATAAACATATTTTCTAAGGGCAAAAATTTACTAAACTTCAGTTAGCCCATCATAACAACACAGGACATCGAAAATGGGTCAAAGTGTTGTGATGCACACAAGCCACTCCCAGGTACTTTAAAAATCGACGAACGGTGTTTGTGATCACGCGCTCTATCGGCAGAGACATTCACACAGGCAATGTTCCATTAAACTTTAACAACACTTGCATAGATAACATCTTGTACGACAAATTGTATGGTTAGCGAAATGATGCCACACTCATGTAAACTCAAAGGATGGCTGACATTTAGTTGATGTCTAAGTCTAACTCGGACATGAACGAAAACTTCTTATAAAGTCATTAACGAGACGAGAGTAAGTACATTGTATACTACAGATATATGCACATATCTCCATATGTGGCACGTGCCAAAAGTGTGGCAAGCTTGGTGAGAGGTGTGACAAACAAACAGCATTAATTTAATAGAAAAGTTGTTGCGCGGATCTAATTCGAGCACATGCATTTGTAATATGTATAGAAAAAAGAGTGGAAGCTTATTTTGTATAGTTAGAAGATAAAGTTTGTAAACGTTGCAATACCTAGTTCGCAATCAAGAAACAAATGGCAAATCCATGGTTGTTTTACGTAATTGTCAAACAATGGCTATTGATCAATTTAAAAAAAAACTGTGTATAATCGAAAAAATCACATCATCTACATACATACATACTATCTGCGATGGAGATTATAATTAAATCAAAAATTCGAATATTAATAAAAAGGGTGATTCGTTTGGATTTCGTTTTTTTGTTCTTTTTTTTAACAAATAAGAGCCTAGGTTCGGGTGATTTTTAAATACCTGGTGCATGTCAATACCAGGGTGGGCAAGAAGGCATCTTTGTTCGCACTGTGGGAAAATTCAGTTTCCATGACGAAGCCTTGGCCAAGGGACTGAGACTGATCGGCTTCACCGAGCTCAAAACATGGTAATCTATAGAACCAGGATCTTTGGAGCTTGAAGGGGTTTGAGATGTTAGCCAACAGGAAAAGTGCCCGAATATTTTATCAAAAGAAGAACAAGAACAGCGACCTTGTGGCGGATTTCCAAAGCCCGCTTAAATTGGGGAAGCAACGGTTTTCTACTTTTCTAAATGGTTACAGTAAAAGCTTTGCTGGAGAAACGGAAGATCTCGAGTCTCAAATCGCTGATAGCGCCATTAGCATCCCTTATCATGCCAGTGAGAAGCATGAAGGCTATCAACATCACTTTTGACGACCGTTGGAGGGTTCGAGAGAAAGATCATTCGAATGGCTTTTGGACCATTAGCATTTTTGGAGGGAAACTTTACAGGCAAGAGAGCAAAATTTTCAAATCTGATTTTGTTACCCTTTCGTTAGCTGAGACTGAAGATATAACGCAGAGAAGGAGAGAACGACAAGTAAAACGATGTATACACAACGATTGAATAAGCATTTTTTCTGATCACATAGATATATTTTTGTACGTAAGTACCTTTTTATTCACTTTGGGAAAAACTACTTATCGCACACTGAAAAATAAAAGTGACTTGTCTGAAGTTGCTTACAAAGAAATAAAAGAAAATTTGGTGTGGTGTCACATTCGAAAATCTCTCAGGGTTGCGAATATTAATGCAGCACTTAAAACAACAACAACATTAAAATCGCTTTTGAGATCAGTGAAAGATAAATGTAAAGACCCGTCCACACTCGGCTACGGCGGCCACAACTTCACTGCTCACAGTTTCATAGCAGAAGCTCTAACCCCTCCACGCTGTTCACTTTACAAATTAACTACATATTTATAATTTATCATAATTTGTTTCAAGCTTTAAGTTTTTGGTAATTAGTATATACAAACCTTGGCAAAAGTTAAAGTTTCAGTGTGAAAATCTTTTAAAATTTTAAATAAACAGTACAGCAGATATTTTATTTGTTCAGAGTATTTATGACACAGAATACCGAAATCTTGATTAATTGTTATACTTTATAAATTAGCAAGATTGTGAATTTTTGAAGAGCACATAATAGGGATCCCCCTAAATAAATATGTTTTCATTGGTGATACGAAATATATCTTATTGTACTAAGCATTCAATTCACTTAATCCACCTAACTGCTTTCTTATGGTCTCGCTCATCATAAGAGCATAGGTGTCAAAAGCCCTTTGGGTATGCTAAGGCAAAACTATACTATATACGTATTGAAAGGTACGCGCCGCCATTATATATAAAAAAAAATTATTAAATTTAATCAGCAGGTAAGTAATACTCGTATATGTCATAACATAATTGCTTACAACGACATATTCTTTACCAGCATTCACTAAATTGTTAAAATACCCAGTCACGCGTACGTGTTATGTCTATCACCTGACGTAAGTTGTGGCAGCCATTTAACCCATTCACTACTTCAACTTCCTTACCTTTTCCGGTTTTACGCCCGCAGCAATTTCATGCACTGACAATCTAATTAATTTGAGTTAATAATCACGTGCACCAAATTTCCATTTTGTGTTGACAAATTAATGAAGTTAAGTTGTTCTCTTTTGGATATCCGGCTAAGCGCGAATCGCAGGCAGTGAATTAACCCACACATACATACATATGTTTAGTGTGATGTGAGGTATAAAAATGATGACTCCATTTACTTTTTGTAATGAAATCAAACAAAAATTGGAACTAAAATGCTGAGCCGTGGTATTGTGAGAGCTATCATTATTAGCAGGAAATTAAAACTAAGAATGAAACTGGCATTAAAGTCTTTTGGTTATGGAAATGATAAACACTTTAGTAACGAGTGTTTTAAGCTACGAACGTACTTTTTAAATACGTTGCTGATTATAAATAGCGATTGGTCGAAACAGTAGTGTATACATGTACAGTGGAATCGCGATAATTTGCACCGCCAAAATTATAAAATTTATAATAATCCGTTGGTACCTTCAAAAAATTGTGTCAATTCGCAAAACTTCAATATATTTTGGCCACTCGTTAATTCGTATTTTTTTGAAAATTCTAGCTATATGTATACAAATCGTACCTAGTTGTTGAAACCCTTTTGTAATTCGTAATCTAAAGTAGTGAAGCTTCGTTGTCGATTCCATAAAAGGATAGAGAGGGGAGTGTGAAAAAGTCTATACCATTTTTAGCTTTAAAACTTGCAACAATGTTGATGAAAATTTACATGTGGGATTGGAATGCCCGACTGGAAGTGGTCAACAATGCAAATCTGACTAAAGAATACAATAACATGAAACCCTTTAACTGGATGAAAGAAAGAGCGTAGACTACAAAGAAGTTGCATGGTATTTCATTTCCTCTAACAAGAATTTTCGTCCAATTTTCCCACACCAGAAACCAATTGTATGTTATCAGATTCTAATATTAATCAGCGAAAGTAAAATTTGATAAAGGGTGTTTTTTTTAGACTGATAGATCTCTAAATTGAAATAAAACACATAACAAATGAAGTATGATGCTAATTTTTTTTTTATTTGAAATATACATATTTTCATGACATTTAATATTTAAAAACGATTTCTGGCATATATCCGCCACGACTAGCTTTGGTGAATCGAATGCGATCAGTCCAATTTTCTTTGCGCAAAATTTTCCATGTTGTGGATGGACAAAGTCCAACTTGTTGAGCACGGCGGCGAATAGACAAATTCGGATCTTCTCCAACACTGTCACTTACAACACTAATATTTTCTTCTGTGCGTGCAGTTCTTTGTCTTGTTGATGGTTTTTCATCGAGTAGAGTAAATGTTGTTCGAAATTTATCAACAGTTCGACGAATAAGCTGCTCTGATGCTTATGATGATGATTATGTGGACCATAAAATTCACGAAGTGCTCTATAAGTTTGGCGAACAGAACACTAATTTTTAAAGTAAATTTCCACAATTTGCAAACGTTGTTCCGGCGTCATTCTTTCCATGATGATTTGTCAATGCTTACTGAACAGAAATGTCAAAGCGAAATGTCATTTACCAGCTGTCACGTGACAGCTAACCCTATCGAAAGTTCTAGGAGTCTAAAAAACACCCGCTATTTCACCATATCAGAACAAATTTGACTTTTGCTGATTTGTATTGGAATCTGCTAAAATTCAATGGTTTCCGGAGTGGTGAAATTGGACAAAAACTATTGTCACTGGAAATGAAGTATCATGCAACTTCTTTGTAACCTACTTTCTTTACTAAATTTACTTTATGTTGTCATTGTAAAGGGTATGCAATGTAGTATTTATGGCTTTTGAATCTAATAACCCTGGGCTTAAGTTATAGAAAATATTTATAGGAAATTTTGCAGTTACATATAATTATTGTTACAGCCGGCTATATTTTTAGGTAGTCTTCTTCTTTTTTTATGTTGTTTTGATTGTTGTCTTGTCTTGTGACGAGTGATTTAAATATTTATTGGCGGTTAAATTTCTTTGATTTTTAAGTTTAGTATTTTGGATTCAAAAGATACATTTTTAGTTGGTGTACTTAGAGCGCAGTGCCTTCGACGCAGTTCTTATCGCTGGATTAATTAATACTGTAACTTTGTTTATTAGAGATGTAGGGGAGTAGCCGTTAAAAAGAATGCCTTAACTTATTTTCGGTATAATTAGTGTTCTAACTTTTTTCTTTAAATGTGTTAGGAGACCCAATTAAATTTTGGAGTAGCTCGACAATTCACAATATATAGTTTAGTTGTGCATAGGTAATCGATGCGGGGACTCCATTTGTATCTCTTGTTGATGAAGATTTCTAAGATTTTTAACTCATCAGAGGGTATGGCGTTAGGGTTTCGTGATAGCACGGTGCAAAAATAGTTATGCTTTCGACAGAGCTGAATATATCACTTTTAAATTGGGTATACATAGGTTAGCTCCTGAGAATTCGCACCAAGTTAAATTGTCTTGAGCAAGGCTATTTAAGTCGATGGTTGGCGCTTTTTTTTTATCATTTGTCATTTTGTGTTGCAACATCAAGACGCACACGAAAAATTGCAGTAGAACTTCCGCCAAATATCAAGATTTGTTATTACTATTATTAGTTGTCATAAGAGAGGTTGTTACCTATTCGTGCCGTAAACTAACGGTTTGACATGAAGTTAATTACGTAATTAATTTACGTGTTAGTCTATCATTATGTGAATTTATATTTTGTCATACGCCTTTTCAAAGTCAGAGTGATGACAGCTTGGCTGCAGCTAGATAGTATAGCAGGAGTTGAGTATTTGTGGTAAATTTTCCTCTCTTGAAATCCATTTACGGGTCTATTCTGCACCGGTAACAACATTTTTACTACCGGTAATAAAAACCTTCGGCAACTTTTAAACCCTTTTGGTATTCTGCACGTTTTTATTACCGGAAAATTTTATTACCACCGCACTAGGTGGTAACTACTAGAAAACAGCTGAACTTTATTTACATTTTTGTAATAAATTAAGGAGTAGTGAAGTATTAAACGTTGATTTTTTATTAAACCGGTTGGAATACGAGTTTTCAATATTAAAAACATAATGGCGACTTCTTTGGTAATGTTACTGCTGATTGATGAGAAGGATGATGAAATATCCCTACGAAGGCTACATACCAGCGTAATTGCTGCTGGGTTGTCCTTGCGTATTTTCTGCAATTAAAAATTAATTATATTATAATAATTTATTAAATTTACTTTAGTAAATCACTCACTTATTCATCTCCATTGTGATTCGCTTGTAAAATTTGTGTTCAAATTCACACCACACCAAAGCAAACACCGTATGGTTAGTTTTACACTGTTGACAGCGTTACCAGTGTGCAAGAATACCGGTTACAAGAAGTGGTAACATTTTTCGGTAATAAAATTTGCCGGTTACAAAATTTCCGGTAACGTGCAGAATAGACGTGTTAACAGCTATTCAGGATTTTGTTGTTTGTAATAAACCAGCAAAGCCGATTTGCTATCATCCTTTCGAGGACCTTAGAATGCACATGTTGAAAGATATTGGTCTGTATGATTGTGCTTGTGTTTTATCTGACTTTGGTTTTGGCACTGGTATAATAATGCTATGTTTGAAAGCTTGCGGGATAATGTGGTTATGGAAAATAGAATTGAATAAGTTTAATAGTAACTTTTTGAATATTTCGGTAGAGTTGGAGATCATTAGATATGTTATCCTATCTAGGCATTGGATTCTCCTGAACAGCTTACTCAGTGAAGATAACAAATCTAAATAATTTAAATCGTATTCTAATACTTTTGCATCTCTAAAATGCTATACAATTATTTGCAATTGCAAAGTCGATCGTTTCCTGTTTTGAAAAACATTTGAGAAGTTTTGGTTTGAAGCTATATTGCTACGGTATCTGGCGATCATGTTCGAGCTGTCTTTTGGGTATGTGAGGGGTTGGTTGGGGTTTCCTAAGAACTGCAGCCAGTGTATACCGTGAGATAATTTATATCCACAAAACCGTCTGATGTTCATCGAAATTTTGTTGGTGGGTGTGATAAGGTTAATTGCTGATGTGAACTTTCGTATCGAACATTGTTTGGCGATTTTGATTTAGTGCGTTAGTGCTGAGCTAGAAATATTCAATTAAATTTAAATCAGTAATTTGGTTTTAGTATTTTAGTTTACTTAGGTTTTGATACCACCACGACAAAGTTCTCTCTCTATTTTATTTTTGGAGATTTTGGGTATGGATTCGTTTCCAATTTGTAGAATAACTTCTCTGCGGTTGGCTACGTTAACGTTACTGCTGATAGGTCGGGTTGACTCGAAGTGAATGAACTTTTTTCAAAGAGTCCCCATTTTGCAAGGTCTGTTATGAGTTCTCAATTTAGCGAGAACTGCGAGATCGAGAGTAAAGAACGTCAATTCTAGGTTGGCGAACGTATTACGAGTAGAAAAGTGTGTTTGTTGATTTGTCGTTTAGAAGTATGAAGTCGAATTGATTGATTAAAACCCAGCTTTGGTGCCAACAATTAAAGTGTTTCTAAAAAAAGGTTACCACCTGTTTAAGTGTAAATGAAGTAGAATTAGAAAATAAATGGCATCTTACAATATGACTGTCAAGCCAAAAATTTTCAAAAAGCTGAGTTTCAAAAATTAATTTGTAATATTTAAAAAATTAATTAATATTTTGAGTCAAATCAAATATTGCATTATAGGACTCAAATGGTTTAAGAAAACTTTATATTAAAAATAGCTTCGGAAAATTGACACTTACTTAAAAAAGTAAACTAAATGCAATTATTAAGTTAAATTAGGTATAGCGGCATGGGATTCAAAGGAAATTGGGACTTAGTAACGAAAATGTGCTCAAAGAGTATTGCCACGTGTTTAGAAATATTAACCTAATAAAATTTCTAAGTTTACTGAAATATAATATTACAATATTACTCAAAGAGGGTTGCCAACATCTTGCTACATTTAAAAATCGTAGATATAAATTAATTGTGTTAAATTAGTGTCAAGCGAAAAATGTTAACAATACTGGTTTGAACTGATAGAAGTTTAGAAGAAAAATTGTTGAAGGGTAGCCAATTGTTTGAAAATTAAATATAAATTTATTGACAACATACGTAAATGAATTAGTGATGTCTTCCTTATACATTCACATATTTGCACATAGGTTTTTTTGAAACCAGTTCATAAAAGAGCTGCCACTTTTCCAATGTTAAGGAAAGTTTTATTTAAATTATATCCTACTAATGTTATAAGTGAGAAAATTTGCGTCTAAGTGATTATGTAAGTTTGTTTGTTACCTTTTCGCGCCCAAACGTAAGTACAGATTTGTATAAAGTTTGACAAGTAAATTAACATTAATGGCATGCGTTGAAAAGAGGTATCTTTAATCAGATATTGCCATGTGACGACTAGACAGATTTGGATACTTATGTCTCTCGTCCGTTATAAGGGTTAACAAAATAAAAATAAACGTTAAGCTCAATGAATATAATGAGTAAAATCAAATATTGCAATACGATATGAAACGAATGAGCTTTAATAAAGCTTAATTTCCAAAATGCTTTGAAAGATGGCTGCCATCTTTTTTAATGGAAATTAATCTAAATTAATAAATAAAATTATAAACTAATGTTTTAAGAAATCTTAATTTTATATTTTTGTAGAGGATTGCCACCTGATTTAAAAATAAAACAAATCATAATAAGATAAACCAAATACTAAAATATATGTAGGTTGGTCATAAAGCAAAGTAGTTTAAGAAAGTTTTGCTTGGGAAATAATTTTGAAAAGGGTTATCACTTTCTCAAAAAAATAAAGAAAAAAAATTATTAAGTTTAGGAAATATTAGTGTGCATTTAGAGAAAGCAGGCTTAATAATAAAAATGGTTTTAAAGATTCTTAAAAGTATTAATTTAATTTAATTTCTAAGGTTCACTTCCGGAAAATCCATAGTCAAATTTATATGTATATAAAAAGATACGTAACTCAAAGTTACATTTGTAATTTCTTACTACAGATATTGTCTTGCGTCAAATAAATCCAGTAACCCGCGATATGTAAATTTCTTTTTTTAATATTTTCTTTGAATTTTATGACTTTATTGAAATTTAAAATAAAAATAATTTTTGGAGCTTCTAATACAACAACGAAATACTTGATCTCTTATCTCGTGGAACTAGTCGCTTTGCTTTGCCAAAACTCTGTTAGAGGAGTTGGGGCTAACGCTTCGATGGATTCCTCATTGTTGTCGTAAAAAGCGATTCGTTTCAAATTTTTTTGTTTACTTTAAATTTATGTTTTCTTTATTTATAGCAGAATGCCACAAACTTACAAATTTTACCCTGAATGATTGCTAGGTTTAATATTTATTAATAATTTGTCAATTCAACCGGTAAACTCTGACATAAATAGATAACCTGCTCCCTCGCATGTGATCCTATGATAACTAAAATACTCTAACAGTTTTGTTGAGAAAATACTCGACAAGAGTAATGAAGAGGGTTGTCTCCTGTTTCTACTATAGTGGTGTCAAAAAAGTTTAAGGAATGTTTAGTCGAGAAATAAGGGTAAGGTTGCCACCTGCTAAATTATTTTAAATCAACTAAATTTACGAGACAAATGAACATTACACTAGTACTGTTTTGAATTGCTAGAGATTTAGGGAATTTCAGAATAGGGTTTTTGTGTAGATAATAAAAATTTAAAAATTAAAAAAGATTAAAACTTGTTGCTTTTGGTGAAATGATTTATTTACTTTTGTGCTACACTCGAATTCATAACGTCGCGGGTATAAACTAGTATATAAATATTTGTATTATAGAGAAAATATTAGTAGATATAACCGTCTTATGCTGATGAGCTGACAAAACTTATCAATCTGACAGTTGTCAAGTTTACTGCGCCTATGTTGCAGAATATAAAGTAGTAGGACATAACAACACCAACGACTATCATCATTAGGGTTTCATCCCCGTTTTTGACGCATAGTTTTAGGCGCAATAAAACTGACAACTGTCAGATTGCTGAGTTTTGTCCAGAGACATATCTGTTATAAGAGAAAAGAGTAACATTTAATTATTATAGTAAGATACAAATTTTTCGAGTAATCTATAGCCATTATTCAAAACCTTATTTTATAAAATCTTTTCATAATAGTTATAAGCGAGATTCACATTTTTAAGCCTTCAAAGACTTTTATGTTAGGACTTATGCTATAGAAGTTTTCCCATAATAATTATCGGCGAGATAAACTTTTTTAAGTCTTCAAATACTTTTATTTTGAGATTTATATTATAAAAGTCTTCTCATAATAATTATGAGTGAGAACTATTTAAAAAGAAAATAACAATTTTTTTCGTTAATATTATCAAAAGACTACTTGAATAATTCGTATCAAAATTAGGATGACTTTTTTCGAACTCAATGGTCAAATAATTTTTATTGCGGATATCTGGTTTTCGCAGGTTGTTGATTTTGTAGCAGCTACTCACGCCCAGTGAAGAACGGATTCACCCATGGTCGTTGTCGTCAAACTCATCTAGGCGGAGGCCCAAGAAACGTGCTGTTTCGACAGGGTTGAACCAGCGACAGAGGGGGGTTAGATGAGTAGGTTTGTGAGGGCATGGGAATAGGTGGTTTGTATCATGGGAGAATCTCCACATGCCGGACATGTATTGGGTATATCAGGGTTGATTCTGGATAGGTAGGAGTTAAGTCTACTACAATATCTAGATCTTAATTGGGCCAGAGTAGCGCGTGACTCCAAAGGCAGCAGGGACTCCTCATTTGTAATTGGTGGTATTTGGGCTCCTATTACGGCATTGACAAGTCGAGAGTCGATGGTAGTGGTGACTTTCTCTTTGTGAATGTTGCTTGGGACCCGCCGGTACGCCTCCGGATCCAGCGGTTGTGTTATATGTGGCTGGATCTCGTCCTTCAGTTCTAGGAGATGCCTTCTGATGTGCCTTTACGCGGAGCACATTCACCTCTTGGTGTAGATGTTCCTCAGGCGACATCAGCAGCCATCCCGTCACCGTGCGGAGTGCGGCGTTCTGGCAGGTCTTCCAGCTTCATCCACTATGACCTACAGGTTCCCGGGGACCACATTGGCGCAGCATAGTTTATTACCGGCCGGCCAATCGTCTTGTATGTTTCCAACAACGTTTCTTTGTCTTTACCCCAAGTGCTGCCGGCGAGCGACTTGAGGACGTTGATGCGGCTCTGTACTTTATTGGCAATTGCGGTAGAGTGCGCACAGAAGGAGAGCAGGCTGTCAAATCTAAACCTGAAAATCCTTAATTGCTTGGTTGTCGGAATAGACGTGCCATCAATGTAGATGTTTAGATCCACCCTGACCTCCTTCATCCCATTGGTAAAGAGGGTCGCCGAGGGCTTAGTAGGGCACAACGCCAGGCTTCTGCTTGTGAAGAAATGGGCAAGATCTGAGAGATATCCGCGCACCTTCGAACACAGGTCAACAATTACATTGCCGGTGGCCATTATCGAGCAATCATCGGCATATGAGACTATGGTGACTCTCTCTGGCGATTGAGCGAGCTTGGAGATGTAGTGGTTAATCAAGAGTGTAGACAGGATGCCACCCTGCGGTACCCTTTGTTTAATTCTTTTTAGTTTCGATGTTGAGCCACTAAATAATACCGATGATTGGCAACCACACAGGTAATTCTCGGTCCACCGTTTCAGTCATGTTATGGCCTTGAGTGCTGTTGTTGTACATTCTCATTACAGTTGATTCTACGTACCTGAATGATACGGGTTTCACCCGGCAAAGGACTGTTGTTTCGGCGATCTAACCCTGTTTAGATCGGCCTACCCCATAAGTCGTCTGGTTTAGGCAAAACTTTCGTTTTTGGCAAAACATTCGTTTTGTTGTCTTTTGTGATTTGTGGCATAGTGTTTTTGGAGGTGTTAGTTCTGAACAAGATGTCGAAGTAGTCCACTTGCTTTAATGGTTTGATAATTTTCATTTTGACTTTTTCTAGCGGGCGCTAACTTTCTGTTTTTAAAAAAAGTCGATCGAAATATAACTAATTCAATATGGACAACTCGTAGTTATGCTTGCATAAATTAATGATGACAAATGGAAAGGAATTTATTAGCCAAACTTCCGCTTTCAAATGCAAACACCTGCTCGTGAAGGAGCGAAAATCTGATAGCTAAAGGATAGCTACGGCGAAACGTTCAGTGGCTGTAGCAGTTAATTAACATATTCATTATTACAATAGAACCGTAAAGGAAGAAGGAAAAGGATAAGTACATATTTAATTTTTGCATGGTGCGAGGCAATGTGTAACGTTAAAAGCAAAAACTGCAATCTGAAGGTAGGTGGGTGGGTGGTGGCGTGTCTAGCGATCTCTCTGCTTAGCTGTTTGACTCTTGTACAGACATACACACACACATACATACATAGTCGCAGCCAATGAAGCGTAATGGCAATGAAATGACAAGGATGCAAAAAGTACGTCTAATTACCTAACAGGAGACAACTTAACAGAAACCAACAATCAGCTCAGCGCGGCAGGTAGTGGGACTGAGGGCACGAGAAAGTACTTGTTGCTGTTGGCTAGTCGACAGGCAGAGATATAAGTACATACATACATATAATATATAGGTAAGATGACTTCAAGCTTATTTGACTCATTAGCATCATTAATCAGTTGGAAAAATTAAGCAGCCATTTGTAAGGTAACAACTTAACGCAAAACGAAAGTGCACAGGAATATTGAAATACAGAATGCAGAAAATGGTTATGCTTGAGAGCAAATATTGTAAATAAGACCTTATTTGTGCATATGAATGCAGTAAATTAAAAATCTTACTTAAATTTCCATTGGTCAAATGGAATTAATTCTGCACTAACGCAACTGTATTTTCAATTATGCTGCAACTAAGTGGGCGTTTATTTAAAAGTATGCGTAGAAAAGGATAGGCCCAAGACTTTGGAAATTTTTCTTGTTTGCCTCTTAAGCTATGCTTTTACTTTGCTTTACTTCTAGTTATTCATTAAACTGGCATTTAGTGGCATAAAATATGTTCAACTACGAATTTTTGATTATTTCTCTAAAGGTCACATAGTTTATTGCGTCTTGTTGAGTGAACGAACTTTTGAAATTTTTATTCAACCTTTTTTATGGTAACAAACGGTTTTCGTAACTGTGCCCTGCTCGTTTTGAAAACAGCCTATTGTCGACATCATATCTCCTATTTGAAGCCGCTGTAATTTTTTTTTAAAGATGATTTTTTTAAACACAACTTGAGAGGTGGACCTGTAAGAAAATCGATTTCCAAACTGGGAAAATATATTGCGTCAGACCATCTTAAAAATGTTGGCCTCTTATGCAGTCGAGCCCATTAATATTGAACAAGTTTATATATCGAAATTCTATAACGATAATATCAATTTTTGAATTCAAGGCCAGTATAAGGAAAAGTATAGTGGAAAAAAGACTACAACAGTCAGAAGTAGTAGAAGTTATAGCTATTTCGGAGATCACCACATCTCCTCATCAAATTTCTTTCCTTGTCTGGCCTTGAGCTCCAAACATTAATATTATCGTTTACTAAAATCAGGCCGAACTTCTCCTGCAATTTGTGACGTATATCAAAGTGAGAGTCGTAGGAGTTTTAAGCCGACTACGAGCGGCTTATGATTCTATCGAGAGGTTTCTCATGGGAGAAATACAATCGCGAGTTTACGACTGCCTGCGAAGGGATGATCGCTATTAGAATACGGTTTTCTTTAAAATTTTGACGTCATTTTTCCGGCTTAGGCTGCACAGTCGACTCAGACTTGCATCTTCAGTTTGCCTATTCCAAACCACTAGAGTGCGGTCGTTTTTCCTCTTTGCAATTATCAGTGCTTAAAGATGAAACTGGTTAGAAATTGCATTTGGTAGAAATCTTCTATAGAAGATTTGACCATCGCGATGCAATTCATCAATTGCTTAGCTATGGTGGGTTTTGAAAGAACCCGGAAGACAGTAACCCTCTCTGCAACGGATGAATTCTTGCGCACTAACCAGATGCCTCAAGAATTTTAATTCGTTTTTTTCGATTTCACACAAGGCTGCATTAATGTTGAGGTTGCAGACACAAACACGTTGAAAAACTGTTGCTCGATGGAAGACGAAGCGATGCAAGTATCAACGATGTATTGGAATGCACAATCGAGGCCTCGCAGGAGTCCATCGATAAGCCATTGAAACGTCCTCAAGGCATTGCAGATTCCAAACGTCATAAACTTAAACTCGTATTACCCAAATGTCGTCGTAATAGCTGGCTTTGCAATGTCGTCTTCATGTATGGAGTCTGATGGAGAGCCCGTTGAATGTCGATTTCGGAAAAAATGATATTGCCTGCTGTCTGCTGATATAAGCTGATAGGTATGGTTTCTAGTCACCGCACAGTCCCCAAGTGCCGTCACTATTTTCATTAGAAATTTATGTTCGTGCTGCAACCAGCGCTTTAAGAGGAAGACGTCGTGGTCCGGCAAGAGTGGGTTGACCTGTTGTTAATATACGATGTATGGTCGTAGATTTTGTTGCAGATCCATCGGGCGCTAATTTTGTAATGGTCGGAAAACTTAGCTATAATGCCGCATAGACGCTGCGCTCAAAGGAGAGCGTAATTGTGTGGCGTTATTGGTATGTCGATTGCGACGAAGGTCTATCCAAAAGACATAAAAACGAACGAAATCAGTCCCGATGATGGGATTTGAGACATCTGCGATTATAAATGACCACCGAATATCACGGAGGAGACCAAGGTCTAAAACTGAATATTGGCAATAGAACAGGGTACTACATGAATACTTGCTACAAATTATTTGTGGTTATCCGCAATCGAAAAGAAATATTAAACATAACCGTTGGTCGTCGTCAAATTAAAAGAAGTTGAGGAGAGGGTTCAGCAACAGACAGAGCAGTTGAGACCGCTTATTGAAAGCATATCAAGCAGACAAATTGAGGTAGAAAATAAGTTAACTAAACGAATTGGGGAGGAGATATCGGTGCTCACTTCAACGGTGACTTAGTCCTCTGCCCGCATTGTTTTGCTTGAGGAGAACGTAAAGAAAACAGTAGCGGAGATCGCTTGCATAAAAGCAGAGTTTGAGAATTTTAAACTAAAGAGAGCCGCTCCCGACATTGCTGCCGACGCCGTCGCTTTTGGTGTTCCGTTTAAGGAAGGGGAGAATCTGAAGAGTATTTTTAATCAGGTGTGCCTGTCTATTGACTTTCTCGCCCCTCAGATTAGGGATATTTTCCGTAAAAGAGCGTCACAAACATCTCCTAACAGCGCTATTGTAATCAAGTTTCACTCACCACTTGATCGGAATCGCACTCTGTGCGCTTTCGGTGAATATAGAAGACGTACAAGTCGGCTATTTCCCTGCAACCCCTTGGCATCCAAGGTTAAAATTCATATTTTTGAGAGCCTTACCAGGGAGAATAGATTGTTGCTGCAAAAGGCTATAAAACTGCGACGTGAGGGGAAATTGATTTCGGCGTATACTAAGCGAGGTGTTGTGCATGTGCGATCGGATAATTTGGAAAGCAGCCTCCCAACAAAAATAACCTGAGATGATGACCTTCAGCAGTTTCGTTAAGTATATGTGTGATTGTATGTTTATTTATATTTTCTTAGGTATATTTTGTTATTGTTTCTTATATATTGTAAAGGTAGCGAAACTCTGTTTGTTTGTTTTTTGGTTTTGTCTTTCACCGCGCTCCGTTCAGACACCAAAAAGGTTTTAATGCTGTGCATTTCAATGCTCGTAGCCTTAACAATGAAAAATTGGATGTAGTCGAATGTTCTTGTGTAGATTTTTTTTGTGTGTCTGAGACTTGGTTCAGAAATGATATCATGGATTCCTATTTCGACATTAAAGGCTACTAACTGTTTCGGACTGATAGAATTACTAAGAAGGGTGGAGGGATCGCTATATATTGCAAAAACCATTTAAAAGCTCATTTGGTTTCTCATGCTTTCGGTAGTACTATAGAGTTTTTGTTAGTCGAAGTGTCCAATAATGCGCCCAAAATCCTCTTGTCTTGCGTTTATAACCCCCACAAATGTAACAATGTCTATGAATATTTTACTATGTTATCTTCCATGGCTACTGACTACGATGATATCATTGTATGTGGCGATTTTAATGTAAATTTGTTATGCTGTGACTTGTATAGCCTCCGTTTAAATGATAACGGTTCTAGTGCTGGTTTGTTTTTGGTGAATGTGTCCGTACCGACGAGATATGGAAATAAATATTGCCCGAGTCTCCTTGATTATTTCATTGCCTCTGATCCGTCTATTGTATTAAAATGTTACCGAATTTCGTTTACATCTGACTATGATTTAATTTTCTGTGCATTTAATATTACTCTTGAACATCATAGTATAGTAGTTAGTCCATCCCACTATCCTGACTATCGCTTTTTAAATTTGAATGACTTGTTAAATGACTTGGCCTGCATTAACTGGCCAGACTGTTGGAGAATAAGCTCTGTGCATGATAAACTTAATTTCTTGAATGAGATTATCTTAAGACTTTTTAGAACCCATGTTCTGACTCGTTCCCTTCCAAATATTTCCCCGTCGTGCCCTTGGTTCAATAATACAATCCGTACACTGATTATAAAACGTAATAAGCAGTAACCGATATGAAAGAATTATCGAACGGATATAAATTGGCGTACATACAAGTCCGTAAGAAATGGCAGCTATAAAGCATTTAAAAAGAATCTACTATAGTAAAATGTTAAACCCCTTGATTCCGAATAATGCCCTATGGCGCAATTTAAAGAATCTTCGTGTTCATGTTAGGTTAGGTTAGGTTAGGTTACTGTGGTAGTTCCCCAAAGGGAACTCACTTAGACATAGTAGGTGTCCATTGTGATACCACCTGATTTATGAACGGTAACTTGCATCGGAAAGTCCGTAAAGATTAACCTGAGAAGCGTTGCGTGCCCCGAATGAAGTCACGCAAATTACCAATCTCCACTCCAGAAAGGTCTTCTGGAGTGCTAAAGAAGTACGAGGTTAGGTACTTGAACCTCAGTCTCGCAAATGCAGGGCAGCTGAGCAGAAAATGATAAGATGAATCCACCTCATCCTCCTCCATACAGCTGCGGCAGAAAGGGTCATAGACTATTTTCAGCCTAACCGCATGAATACCCAACGGACAATGCCCAGTCAAACATGTTAGTGATAGTCCTAATTGTTCTATTAACCCTGAAGTCCTTAATGATGCCTTTGTCAATCGTGCCACCACTCCCAGTATTTCCACCCACTCCACAGGTATGCCTTCTTCTTCAATTTCAGTCGGTGAGGTATTCGAGTTTTGTACGGTATCGGAATTAGATGTGGCAAGGTGTATCTATAAAATACGGTCAAATGCAATCGGTGAGGACGGCATACCTATTAAATTTATTAAAATAATTTTACCAAACATCTTGCCAACTCTCACCCATGTGATCAATCACAGTATTACCACGTCATGTTTCCCCGAAATGTGGAAGATTGTAACTGTGCTACCAATTGCTAAAAGTAAGTATGCATGTAATCCCAGTGATTTTCGTCCTATAAACATTTTACCCGCACTCTCTAAATCCTTTGAATCCATAATGGCTGAACATATTTATGGTCATTTAAACAAATTTAGTTTACTATCACCGTCTCAGTCTGGCTTTAGAGTTAATCATAGTTGTTCCACGGCTGTTATTAAAATTTTGGATGACATTAGAAAACCTTTTGACAAAAACCAACTGACGTTACTATGCCTACTTGACTTTTCTAAAGCTTTTGACTCTGTGGACTATAACATACTTAGCTTAAAATTAAAAAACTATTTTGGGTTTGGGAACTATGCAGTGCGTCTCATGAGGAGCTAGGTAGGACTCAGCGTGTGAAAAATGGTGAACAATTATCTAGTCTTAACCCTGCTGTTAGGTTAAGACCATTTGGTCCAATTTTTTTTTTGTTTTCTTTGTAACTTTGGAACAGTGATATATACTGTCTAAATTTTTCAGCTCAGGTGGTCTTTTTATAAAACAATATTATGTGCGAAAATTTAATTCTCTGACTTAAAACTGGACTAAGATAAATTGAAAATTACGAATCTTAGGTTAAGGGACCATTTGGTTCATAGTATATTTTCTTTGATTTTATTTACATTAATTTTCCAAAAATAAGTATTTATTAGTTTGTTCGATATTTTTTGGCACTACATGATGAGCAAAAAAATGTTTTTCGGTTGGTTTTGCAAATAAACGCACTGCAAATGGAGCATTTTACATCAGACTTAGACTTGCAGCAACTACAAATTCCTCGCTTTCGAGCTCCTGAACTAGAAGCATTTTTAGAGCAGGCCACTGTTGCTGGGTTTTACCAGAGTTGAGTAAATAATAAAATAATAATATTTAGCAAGTATTGAACCAAACTAAATATAAAGACTAAGATTAAATTGTTATTTTGTATGAAAACTGCAGTATGGACCAAATGGTCCTCTAACCTAAGATTCGTAAGTTTTTTTTAACCTAACAGCAGGGTTAAACCACTGATAATGGGTGTGACGCAAGGTTCTATCTTGGGTCCGTTATTATTTAGCTTATTTATAAATGATATTTTTGATACTTGTTAGCATGCACATGCGGACGATATACAACTCTATATGTCGGGAACTATTGAGCAAACTGGCAGTCTACGCTCTAAGTTTAATGTTGGCTTGTTATCCATCTCACTTTGGGCGTCTAAAAACGGTCTCTGGCTTAATAGTGAAAAGTGGTATGGTATGGTTTTATCATCAATTTTAATATTACTTGTGACGATCATGTAAACTCCACCGTAAGTAAAGTGTATTATATCTTACGGAATTTAAGAATGTCTGCAAATTTTACTCCGCTTGAAATTAGGAGAAAGCTAGCCGTACAATTAATTTTACCTATTATCTGTTATCCAGAACTACTCTATAGTAAATTGAGTTCTCAATCTACGCATAAAATTGACGTAGTTTTCAATCATGTAACTCGGTATGTGTTTGGACTAGCGAGATTTTGCCATATTTCTGGCTGGAGATCGGGACTTTTGGGTTGTGAAATTACTGACTATCTGAAAGCCAGAAATTGTATTTTCTTATTTCGTCTTTTACGGAATAAAGAACCTAGTTATCTATATAGTAAACTAGAATTCCCAAAGTCTGCACGGGTAACTGACCTTATAGTGCCTAAATATAATAACCTAACTTCTGCAAGGCTATTCTTTGTCAACGCTATTCGTATTTGGAATTCTATTTCAGCTTCTGTTCGCAGTAGTTTAAACAAAAGCAACTTTAAGAATGTTCTTTATGAGTATTTTTGTTAATCTATCTTTAAATTTAATATAATCATATATAATGATGAGTTTCGCTACCTAAGCACAAATGTACGTGTAATCTAGTCATATATGAATACTGATTGTTTTATATGTTAGTTTTAATATTTTTGTTACTTTACTTTTACTTTAAAACTGTTGTACTATAAAATAGCATTTTAAATCTTATTGTACTAATAATTTTTTATCAATAGATGAAAATGAAATGAAAATGAAATACTCCAACAAAAGCTTATGTAGTGGACTGATTCATGTCAATAGCTGGAGTTCCTCCTTTTGGACGGAACCTAAGAAATCACAGGAAAACAGACTAAGAAATACTCAATGATAACTTAAGGCTAAATAAAATTCATTTGGGCAGGAAGAATTTATGGTGAAAGACTTCTATATAGTGATATTGTCTGAGACTCAGGAATTTCTGCAAACACGTAGGGTAGCTTAAAAGTCAATGAAATCGTTAATCATCTGGTAGTCTAAAAATTGTGACGAGAGTTATACTAAAAACGAGAAGGAAAAGATTTTCCATTATAATCTGGGACTAAGTAAGTCTGCCAGAAAATGTGGCACCTAAATAATAAAAATAATAATTTGATTTTTCATTTTTGATTTTTGTGAGAAGTTTTTTTTATGGCAGAAATACTCTGGAAGATGGTCATTGGTTTCCGAGGGGAGACCGCTACTTGAACAAAAGCTCTTCTATATTTATTATGTAACTTGCCGCGTGTAGGATGCGAACCCGGGCTCACCGATTGAAGGAAACTACAAGGTGGCGCTAAAGTAATCCTCCTATCAGAAAATGCTATAAATTTTGCGATTGGCCCCTAATGTCAGTTCTGTTTTGACATTTGTGTAGTAAACACATGCGAAATACACGTTAATAAGCAATGTTACGCTACACTGCTCCAGAACGCGGAATATTGCTGACTATTTATTTGACCAATAATCGGTCGGTGACTTCGGCACAACGTGAATTTCGTCGCAGATTTCCTATCCGTCCAACGCCTACTGGTGAAACACTGCGACGTTTAGCCGCTCGCCTCGAAGAGACTGGCACAACACGCGATGCTGCCAGGCGTGGCAGACCCCGGAGTAGCTGTTCTGCAGAGAACATTGCTGCTGTAGCCGAGGATGTCATGGAAGCGCCGTCGACATCGACCAGGCGACGTGCCACGCAAATGGGTATCAGTCGACGGTCTTTACAGCGAATTTTGGTACAAGATTTGAAGATGTTTCCGTACAAACTCCAGACGGTGCATCAGATGTTAGCTGCTGACCGCCAATCGCGTCTAACATACGCTCAAGCCATCCTTAATCACCACCAAGAGGAAGATGATTTTTCATCAAAAATAATCATGAGTGATGAGGCCCATTTCCATCTTAGCGGGTACGTAAATAAGCAAAATTTACGCTTCTGGGGCACTGAAAATCCGCGTGTAACCCACGAATAGCCATTACACCCGCTCAAAGTTACAGTATGGTGTGCTGTTTTCGCTGGAGGAGTCATCGGACCTTTTTTCTTCGAAGACGTCGCGGGCCAAACGGTTACTGTGAATGGTGAGCGCTACAGAGCAATGACCAACGAGTTCTTTTTGCCGCAACTTGATGAATTGGGATTGGAAAACATGTGGTTCCAACAATACGGTGCAACGACACACACTGCACGTGCCACAACCGATATGCTGAAGGATGCATTTCCCGGGCGCCTAATCTCCCGTTTTGGCGATTTGCACTGGCCAGCAAGATCGCCTGATTTGACCGCTCCAGACTTCTTTTTGTGGGGTTTTTTGAAGTCGCGGGTTTATGTCAACAAGCCTCAGACTCTTGCAGCTCTTAAAGAGAATACCCGTTAAGAATGTGAGGACCTATCGCCGGAAGTTTTGGCCAAAGTGATGGAAAATGCCATAAAAAGGGCTCAAATGACAATCAACTGTGGCGGCGGCCATTTACATGACATCATATTCTCGACTTGATGTAAAAAAAATTAAAAGACCAAATAAAAATAATCGACAAGAAGAATCAAAGTTTTTCATTTTTTTTTTTAATTACAGCCAAAAAACATCGGAAGTTCACTTTTGCGCCACCTTGTAGTAATGAACTAAATTCCAAATTTACTTTGTTTTCGAATACCAAACTAAATTTGACAAGGGACGCCGGAAATTCTTTTTCAAACACATCATGTCAACTACGACAATACAAAACAAAGTAGAAAGCTCGCAGAACAAAATTTTTGGTTCAGGGTTTTATTTTCCTCATTAAAGACTCCCATATTATAATTATTGTAATTTATAATAGCGAACTTTGTATCCTATCCACAATGTGTCGAAATCCCCCGCAAAAGGTAAACACAATTGTAAATTTCAATTTCCAAACAAATCAATGGATTTTGTTTATCTTTTTTTAGTAGCAAGGCACAAGGATTATTTCATAAGCTTAAAACCTTTTAAATTCGAACGAATATATGTAGATGTGAGAACGTACTCAGCACAAATACATGTATGTGTGTGTATGTGTGTATGTAAGTGTGCGTATAACCTACTGTGCAAAACCAAACTAGTAAATAATCGTACTAGTTTATGAACTAGTATTTTTTTATTTAAAGCCATGCGAGTTCTGTCGAGCGCCTTCTGCCGGAGATTGGTAAAATTCCACCGCAAGAATAAAAAAGTATGGCGGACTATATTTTGAAAAGTAATCGGATCTTCTTACCCAATCCTTTTTGGGTCCTCTAATCACGAATCTGATACAGCAAACGAAGTTTCCAAAGCCCATAACAAGGAGATTTCATTACAAATTTTGACTTCACTTTTTTATTTTTATTTTTTTTTTTTTTTTTATATGTATATGTATGTATATTAGAGTGACTCACCGAACAAAGTTGCGGTTGTCTACAGGATTGCATAATACGTTATGTTTCAAGGCTTTCGCTAAAACATTTCGGAAAAATTTGAAAATGATTCCATTGATATTTTGTTTTTTGCTTTTTTTTACATTTTCGTGCAGAACTTTTAAACTTAAACTGGTATATCATATGCGGTGATTTTATTTTAATGATTTAAAAAACTATTTTGATTAATAAGATTGGAGGTATTCAAATATTAGGGTGGAAATTTTAAAATTTCTGATTCAAAAACATTACCCGGTTTTTTTTTAAATAGTGCCTGGCCGGCTTAGTTCTGCAGTTCGAATATCTGATCCAACATAATGTTAAAGAAATTGTCCCTTAGGAAGTCACCCCTGAAATATCGCAGCAAACTTCTCGAATATGCCCATCCCAATTCTGGCTGAGCTGATGCTTTCTAGAGGCTCATAAAAGAGATCCTTGACCACATCGTCCTTCTCTTCTGTGATGACGTGTGCACGAATCTGCGAGATGTTGAAGAGTTTTGCTTACATGCTAATCGGGGCGAGACGCTTGTCCACCGAAATGAATGACAGTACTTAGCGACAAAGTCTCTATCCCATCACAAATCCAACACCGAACTTGCGCTGCTTTACAAGACACCTGTACTAGGCGCCACAGGGTCCAATGGCTTTCTTACCTTGCCCCGGCCAATTCCTTTCCTGAATGGCGGTGATGTCTGTCTTTACTCTCGAGAAGCCATCAACCAGCCGGGCAACCTCAGCTTCCCCACTAACAGTACGAACATTCGAGGAGCATGCCCTCAAATCATAGTCCTCGAAACGTTTGCCGTGGTCGTCATCAGAATAGAGGGGTGTCAACCGAGGCTTGTTGAAATTTTTCATTGATAGCTGTTTTTAAGTGGCGGATACCAAGCCCAGCATTCACCCAGTCAGAAGCCCGCTCACAGGCGCACCTACTTATGAATAGCGGCTGCAGATCCTGGTGAGCTCCTGAAGTTAAAAAGTCGTATTGATTCTCAAGGTTCGCCTTCTCTTTAGCTCACTCCCGAACGAATGGTCGGGGGCTACCCAGAAAACACTTGTGTGAAATCACCCGGAAGTCGTGAGCAGCTTGCACCGCACAAGAATGGTTTTGGCTTCTACCAGGCGAATGCAATCAGAGACGTTCCCCACTTGCGTTAACTTCTAAACACGGAACCATTGGTCTGCTAGATGTATGCAACAACCAAACTCATCAACAATATAATCCGAAGCTAAATTACTATACTACGAATCGCGGACATATTGTTCATATTTAAGCTATCACAAAACAGAAGATAAAAAAGAAACTATTACAAGCCATTAATCCTATTGAAATACTAGCCAATGACTATATATAAGTATATAGTAAATAAACATATGATCTTTATGGAAATGTTTGTGTTAAGGTACATACATATCTCTTTTGTGATGCTCTCTCTGCCTTGCACACTAAATATCTATCTTATTTTTTAATTTCACTTACATCACGTGTACGCTGCTACACGCGCGTTTTTTTTTGTCTGATAGGGCGTGATGCACCTTAATGTATATCGGTATATAGTTTTATTTCACTATAGTAAGGTAGTTTTTGCGGTGTCTTTATGATATTTGCCTCTCACATGTTAGCGTGTCAACTCAGATACATTACCTGATAATTGAAGTTTATCGAGAATAAGAAAAGATTTGCTGAAGCCCAGTGTTTTCATGATCTGCTTTATCATTTCGTATATGTATCTATATCTTCATCATCGTCATAATCATCAATATGTTGGGAGCTCAACCTCCCGGAAACATTTATATTATTATGAAGCTTACGAGACGCACCACCGTATAACTATTTAAATATAAGTATATCTGAAATACATAACAGAAAACATTTTATGACAATTATGAAACTCATAATATTATAATTTCAAACCATAAATTTACTACAGCGAAAATATCAAATTAATTTAAGACAACAAATAAAAAACTATTACGCCATCCCTGAAGCCGGCCTAGCACCTCCGGTTTCATACGCCAAGGTCCTACTCTATCGGCTAATGCAAAGTTGATAGCGGCGATAAAAACCATTATTTTTCCTTCTTAGATAAGAGTTATAATTTCGAACTGGTTTGTCAACTGGCATTATGATGATGCATAGCCTGGCAATTGATATTTTGTAGGTCAACGGTAGAAAATGAAGTAGATATGTTGATCAGCAAACTGGTCATAATTTAGTTTAGAACTAGTAAGTTTCATTGCTGGGTAGCTTATAATCTACATGCATCCATACAATACAAGTCAATCAAACAAGTTAGATGTGCAAACAAACGGCATAATCATCACAGCGAATGCATACATTTAGGCGTATTGCATACATTTAAGCTTATTACAATAATATACAGTGTTGTGCATTGTGATGTTCCTATACCACTGTTTCGATACAAATACTCGAGTTCTTGCACTAAAACCGAGTATTTTTTATATATGTATACAAGTACTTGGTGGTAAATAATTGAAGAATGACGAAGTTTCTCATTTTTTAGCAAGTCCTTATTCTCATCTTAAAATCAACCCCCTTTTTGGAGTGGATAGCTGCATAAGGCAGGGAAAATTAATGTAAATACAATAGCAGTAGGCATGCTATAGCACAGTTTCACAAAAAACAAAATAGCTTCTTTTGAGCGGACCATGTTTATCATATGTTTTTGGGGTCGCAGAAGGCCAATTTAGATAACTGGACCATCATCAAACCGCTAAAAGATCGCCATTGAATTTTCAAATCATGATTCTGTCACTGAAGTAATGCAATATTAGTATGAATTCTCCGAAACTGCACACAGCATGCCGGAAACACTTCGAAATATAACTTAATTTTTACACGAATCTAACTCATCACAGGTGTACCACTCATACACCAAATATAACCGAAACTACGCTAGATAAATTTATATACCTAAATGGGCCAGGTTAGAATGCTTTGTAAGAATACGCAAACTGGAGATTTAGGCTACAAAATTTATTTTATTTATTTAATAATTTATACAACAACAACTTGTTATATAAATACATGGGAACGCAGCACTGGCTACGAGGCCTTCAGCCGTCTTATCAATAATTTGTTTAATTATAGTTAGTAAATTTTCTTAACCTCTACCTAGTCATTACATCAAATAAATTTTAATAAATCATTGTATTTTAGGAATGTGTATATTAGAAGAATGTTGTTTTCAGATGGTACACTTAACGCTTGCTTTACGTCAATGTTATTTGTGGTGCTTGGAATATTCAAATATGGACAATGCCAGAGAATGTGTCGTACTGATGCCGTACTGCCGCAAAGAGGGCATGAAGATGGAGGACTGCCAGTTAGCAGATGTGCGTGAGTTAGGATGGTATGACCTATCCTGATGCGAACGTATGGTCTGATGACGTTAGCCTTCAGCTTTGATGGGAAAATCGGCTGTATCCGATTGGGGTTGAATATGGTATAGTTATGGCTGAAACTATTCCATTCGTTTGTGTCTTTCTGCTTCCTAATACTATTTATTAGTCGGTCGATATCATTTTTTGTGCACATGCTCATAGTAGGAGAAGGCGATTTACTTACACCTTTTGCAGCGCTGTCAGCAAAGTGGTTGCCAACTATGCCAACATGTCCAGGGACCCATAAGACTCTCAACTTCTGTGGAGCGCCGATCGCTGCATTTCTAATCGTTGTTATTATCGGGTTTGAGTTAATCGGAGACATTATCGCTGATAAACACGCTTTGCTGTCCGTACAGATGACATATTTTCCTTTGTTTTTCGTCACAAAATTGACGGCCTGTAGAATTGCAGTAGCCTCGGCAGTGTATATAGAGCATGTTGGAAGCTGAAGCGATTTAGAAATCACATCGCCTTTGCTAGTTACAACGGCGAAAGATGTTGAGTCGGTGGACTTTGAACCATCCGTGAAGAGAAAGGTCCAACCTTCAGATTTAAAGGTGGACTCAAGTTCTGCGAAAGCCGCCCGAAAAGCCTCATTTGACGTACTTTGTTTTGACATCATCCATAATTTGTCCGGAAACGATGCCTTGCTCACGTACCATGGTGGATATTTTTCCACGTTTTTGATTCTGCGGTCTATTGGTAAGGAGTTTTCTTTCGCAAATCTTACACATCTTGTGATGGTGGAGTGTATTCTGGGCTGCCTTTTCCGACATGCTGCTTTCTTGAAAGTAGTGGCCAACAATTGATTATTGTTCTCGAAATATTTCCCCAGAACTCGATGGGTTGAATCAACAATTCTGCTTGGAATACTAGGCAGTCCTGATTCAGCTAAAATGATATTTGTCGGTGATGTGGGAAAGGTTCGAAGGCTCCTGCGTATTGCATGATGATATGGTGCGCAAAGCAAGTTTATAGATCTCTTGGCACAATGTCCATATATTGGAAGACCGTAGTCGATTCTGGATAGCAGTAAAGCTCTGGTGACGTTGACAAGCGTATTTGGGTGCACTAAGAGATGTTTGCTGGATAGATATTTTACGATATTAAGTCTTTTTAACAAACAATTTCTTACATATTTACAGTGTGCGTTGAAGTTATACTTAGAGTCTAAAATTAAACCTAAAATTTTTAGCTCTGATTTACATTCGATGTTAGTATTATTATATGTAAGTGCTAATTGATTACATTTCATTTTTCTGCATATATGAAGCATATGAGTTTTGTCCAAAGACAAAGAAGCGCCTGATGTTATTGACCAAACTGAAATATCATTAAGGATTCTAGAAAATATGTCTTTTGTCTCGTTAAGGTCAGCGTTTTTGCAGAATATAAAAACATCATCGGCGTAGATTTGGTGTTGTACAGCTTTGTTATTACTAAGCATTCGACTTATTTCATCGAACGCTATTACAAAGAGAATTGCCGAAAGAGGCGAGCCCTGAGGTGTACCATTATGTAAAGGAAGTGTTGGAGAAAGAAAGCCGTTAATAGAAACTTTTATTTTCCGATTTGTCAAAAAGCCCTTTATGAAGTTTAACATTTTTGGGCCAATCCGCCATTTTTGAAGTTGCCTTATTATTATGTGTACTCCTATTCGATCAAAAGCTTTATGAAAGTCTAGTGCTAGAATCGAGGTATGATTCCTGCTTGCTAGCGAATTTGAAATCAAGTGATCTAGATGCAGCAAGGCGTCTATAGTGCCATGTCCGGAGAAATTAAATTGTTTTTCTTGGCGTACCACATCAAACGGTTGGAGACAATTTTTTCTAATAGTTTTCCCATGCATGGGAGAAGCGAAATCGGTCGATAGCTGCTGATTTCCGTGACAGGCTTACCTGGTTTCGGGATCGGGATTATACATGATGTTTTCCAACACTGCGGGTAAACACCAGAGTCGAAAATGCTATTGAAAAGTTTAACTAAACGAATTTTTAGATTCACAGGCAGATTTTTAATAATAGGGTACGATATTTTATCTAAACCAGGCGTTTTTCCCCTCACCGCGGATAAAGCAAATTCGAATTCTGTTAGTATAATCGGGGAGTCAGTTTGTCGGGCAGAAAGAGATAGCGATCCCGTAGTAATTAGATGGGAAGATAAAGTAACAGTTTTGGTTTCCTGAAACTGCGAACTAAAGTTGTTGTCAGAGCTTGAAGTTGAAAAGTGATTCACAAATGCTGATGCTATGTCTGGTGGATTGGTTAAAGACCCAGTTGGCATATTAATGCAGTTTATCCCTGAGTTAGTTGGTGTGCCGGCTATTCTTTTTAAATCCAACCAGATTTGTTTTGGACTTGAAGAAGGATTGATTCTTTGTGAAAAATTTTCTATACATTCTCTTTTTGCCTGCTTCATAGAGCGTCGAAAGGCTGCATTGGCTTTTTTGAATGCTATCAGGTTAGAAAACGAGCGAGAACTTTTAAATTCGTACCACGCATCTTGTTTTTTGCGCGGAGGACCGCAAGGTCTTTATTCCACCAAGGAACGTTTTTAATTGGTTTGTGCGAGGCCGTAAGGGGGATAGAAGCATTGGCTGCTATCCGGACGATTCTCGAAAGTCGAGCGGCTTCCTGATTAACATTTTGCGATATGGGACTTTCTGTACATTTATTTTCGCAGACATTTTGAAATTTTTTCCAATCAGCGAGGTCAGTCTTGAATGAGCGTTTAGCTTTGTAGTTTCTATGGGAAGCACCTAAATTCAAAGTTATAGTGATGGGATAGTGATCACTACCATGAAGATTGTCGAGAACATTCCAAGTGCATTGTATAGAGATGGAAGGTGTGCATAGGGTGAGATCGATGTTGGAAAAGGTGTTATGGGTGGAAAAGTGTGTTGGCGAGCCACTGTTGAGACAAATCAGGTTGGAAGCTAGGATTACGTCTTCAACTTGTCTTCCCCTGTGATTCGTAGAGTCAGAACCCCAAATTGGGCTCCACGCGTTAAGGTCACCAGCGAGAATTACTGGAGAGGAAGTTTGGTTTAGAATCTGAGTTAAATCAGTTGACGAGAAATTTTGGTTTGGTGGAATGTATAGACAAATTAAGTTGATTTTTTGAATAAGGCTAATTTCTATTGATAAAACGGAGAGATTGGATTGAATGGGTATAATTTTATATGGAGTGTTTCTCTTGATTGGTATGGCAACGCCCTGTTTGTTAGTGTTGTTGTGTGGGAGATTCTGAAATAAGCCTATGTACTGTTTTGGGGTATAAGCGCTTGCATTATATGCTAAGTGAGTTTCGTTTAAGAGAATTACGGATGGAGAATACGAGTCAATTAAAAGTTGAAGGTAGTTGTAGTTATTTATGAAGCCATTCATGTTCCATTGTAATATTGTAAACATTATAATGAGATATTTAAGAGAAGCTAAAAACAAGAGCGATAAGAGAATATACAAAGACTATACCGTCAACTAGAATGAGAAATCAGCTAAGCTGAGTTTCAACAGTTGAGGTATAGCCTCTAGCAACTTATTCTCTTATGAGTTTTTGATAAGGCTCAATAATTGAGTGATTTGTTTCCATTTGAGCTATTAGGTTTTCGCGGGAGTCTATGGAAGAATTGTTGTTGAGTTCTTGGATCAAAGATGAAACGATTGAGGTTGGAGAAGAGATGATTGAAGTTGTCGAAGAAGAAATTGACGTTTGACAAGTTGAGTCGTTGGTGTTGTGTTTGGCAGTTGTTGTGTTTAGGGTTTTGGAGATGACTGGTGTGTTAGTTGCGAGACTGAGATCGGAGTTGGGTTGTGCATCTTGAAGAGAAGATTTGAGTGCACTTGAAAATGTTTGTGTTAGATACAAATATTTGTTGGTAGGCAGTAGCTGTCGAATGAAAGCAAAAGAACACCAGTGTGTTTTTCAACACCTTCGACATTGCGTTTGAACTTGTAAACTGACGTGACGTTGTAAGAACTAAGGCCTTCAATTATTTCTTCTTCTGGAACATCGTTAAGGAATGGAGCATATATGGTGCCTTTAACAGCGTTTAGATTCTGATGGTAGTTTGCGCTTACTTCTCCTATACCTGGAAGCGTTTTGATGCTAATAAACTTTTCAGCAACTTGCTTATTTTTAACTAGAAGGAGTAGGCTTCCATCTCTCAGTTCGCTTATTTCGTTGATATCTTTAGTAATGGTAAGGATAGCGTTATACACACGGAAGCAAGACATTTTGGAAAGCGGAGTGTTTGGATTTTCAGATTTTAACACTAAGAACTTTGGGTCATCTTGCTTTGTGGGGGGAAGAGAAGGGAACACATCGAAAATCTTTTGAGGTTTTTTTCGTTTGGGTTGGGGACTTTCGGCAAGCGCAGCAAACCTATTGTCCCCGAGGTTTTTCGCCCCAGGGGGCATTTTTTAATCACAATCTCACTTTCACTTTATGTACACGTTTTTTGTGCGAAAAGGTTTTTACACACTCGACTTGAAAAAAACAAGTTGAAAGAGATACTGAAAACAGTTCAGCAGAAATGAAAACTCAGAAAATGGTACCAAAGAGAGAGACCAAAAACACAACTGATCGTCGCGGGTGTTAGTCGATGACTGAGGCTACAAAATATTTTTTTTACTTATTCCACCGTAACGTGTGTTAGGTTAGGTATTGTTAGTATAGGATAAGTTGTTTCGCTTTGTCAGTCAAGGCTTCGCGAGCGGTGGCTTCAACCTAAGAAAATTCTTAACATTTCTTGGTGTAAAATATTTAGAATTGGATTAGGTTAGCTTAGGTGAGGTTTTGGTAGGCTATACGGATTGAAGCTTCGCGGACACTGGGTTTTTTCGCTACAAATAAGCCTTCCTAAAGATTAAAAGATTTTTCCCATTATTTTGCGGTTATGAAGAAATTTTCTGTGCTGGCGCCCAACTTACAGCAGGTTAAGATTCAGCAACCCAAACACTTATAACAAAAATGGTATGCTCAAGAGAAGTACTAGCATCGAGTACACAGCGGTATCGGAAGATCACCACTTGAACACATTTTTTTATAAAAAACTTTTTAGGAAATGAATAAAGATTCGATAAATTAAAACAAAGGTAAAAAAATTATGTATACAGCTTTGAAGTTTATTTAATTTTAGTATAACGAACATTAACTTTCAAATGATGCAAATCGAATTTTTTATAAAGCTTCTGATTTAAAAGTTCGAAAATTTTATGAACATTTTTTGAAATTTGATAGTTGGTTGGTTTAAATGGATTGCTACCTTGGTGACAAGCAATTGGCAAATTAGCCATATTGATTCCACAAACTCGGGCAATCTAAAGCTCTAATGAATTTCAGTACGTCATACAGAGAGAGACGGCTGCACTCTGAAATGATCTGGAGGAATGGTTTTTATAGAGTGTATTTAGCCTCGTCCTAGCGAGAGTTAGGCACTTGCACAGCAGGTAATCGACTGTCTCTCTAGAGCCCGCGCTCCAACAGCTGCGACAGAATCTGTTGTGGGGTAAGCCGATTCTTACGGCATGCACTCCTAAGGGTCAGTGCTCTGTGCAGACTGCCTCGAGTTCGTAGGTATTTTCTTTGTTCATTCCTTAAGGCCCCTGGATTTAGGCGAACCATTGAACCCAAAAAAAAACACCTTGTAATCCTATACGATCCTGTACGGTTCCACCTCCATTTAGCTTTTGAGTAGAAAAACTCGACAATTCTGCTTTTGAACTCTCTAGGCGAGGCGCCTATGTCCATTGCATTGGAGATGCTCAATGCAGAGTCACACCTCGCCAGTCCATCCGTTGTTTCAATACCGTAAAGTCCCTATGCCCGGGACCCAAGTTAGGGTAATCTCGAACGTATCAGAAATAGACTACAGCTCTCTTCTACACTCATCTACTGGTTGAAATCAAAACGAGGTAGAAGGCAGTCCCTGAACAGCTGATTGGCTATCTGAGAACATATTTACCTGCGACCTTTTTGCTTTCTGCATCTCGCTGCTTCCTTTATTGCAAACTTTGTGGCCTGAAAAACGCTTGCATGGTGCGGCAGGTGGAAGGATAATTTTTATTATATTTCTCAATGAAAATCCCTGTTCTGACTCCGCATCGCATCTTTGACTCGTCCATAAATACGGTTAAGCCCTTCAATGGTTGACTTCTCCCCTGAGACAAGTACATGCGGCTTGGGAATTAGCCCATGTCTTTGTCAGCATGTGGTCATCGCGCTACTCTCAGGCGGAAGTGCGTTAAGAATAGAGTTATGTCCGATCGTCCATTCTCTCCAGAACCCAAAGCACGCAGGCTGATAACGCTGTTAGCAGCTGAGTTTTTGATTTAAAGATATCTACCGGTAATAAATCAAGTAGAACGTTCAAAACACCCATTGGGCATGATCTCATAGCAACGGCTGCTATTCTTTCAATTCCACATAGTTTCTTTACATGCATCCAGTATACCATTTTTGGTTTTAAATCCCATTTATTGCCTAACATTCTTTTAGTTGCATCGAGAGCCACCGAGGCCCTCCTTGCACGCTCTTCGATATTCCGTTACTAATTAAGTTTGGGGTCCAGGATAATACCAAGGGGATTCACTTTGAATGATGATGAATTTAAATATATGAATTTCGTAAAGAGTATGAAGCTTTTATTTATATGTTTAGTTCGTGTTAGGAAAGGAGCTTTACTTTTATAAACAATTATTAAAAATAAATTAGTAAATATAAGTAACCAAATGAATTGTAATCAATTCTGTTGCTTATGTTATGCACAACACCGTAAGTGCAAAGCGAACAGTTGTATGTCGCCATGTAAAGCGCCAGCTATTGTGACGATTAAAGCCTACTTGCTGGTATTTCGAAATTCCATCAAATGGGGAAAACTTAAACCACGCACGGTAACGGCGTATAACCAATTTGCCGTCTCCATTTAAGTAGCTACAACTACGCCATAATGCAGTGAATGTAATGGTGTACGTGTAGCTAATTATTATTAGTAGTTTGCTTGTAGAACCATGACTGCATTGTTATTGAATACATTGATGCAAAAACATTTTGTTAAACCAAATGAATATTGAGCTCTTAATGCAAATTTGATTGACACATTCACATCGAGTGAAGAGGGTGAATGTGTGGGGGAATATCAAAATGCATCTGATGTACACCTACTTGCAGCCATTTGCATATGTGAAGATAGGCGCATGTATAATTGTTTTGCATGAACTCCATTATTGTATATTTAATTCGTTTTTATAGGTTCATCAGAGACTGCTCGTCTGTGATAAAATTAACTGTGTTTTTCTGAGTAGACCACTCGACACGTGCGCTCACGTAGCATGCACTTTAAGGTATCTCTTATATTTTTATTTAGAACAAAATTTTACCAACACATTTTCCATTTATCTGTTGCACGTTACTGGATATTTTCCCCGTCAATGTGTTGTATAATGAACATTTGTAGGATCAATTGATCATTTTCCGCATCTTGTGATGGATTTTGTCACATCTAAACTATTCAAGTAATCTTTGAACCATTCTAATTGAAGCTTTAAATAGCTTGACAAGCATGAATGACAAAATTAGGCCAGTAATCAATAATCATCGATCGCTAAAGTAAAAAGTTTATTATACCAAAAGATTAACCGAAATTTAAATATTTTCGAAATATATTCAGTTATCACGTATCCATTGTGCCAAAATCAAAACGGTCTGCGCCATCACATATATTGGTTATTTGTGAAGTAAAAATGGAAGGAAAAATTGTCTACTGGGGTAATATTTTAGACTTTGAAACGTATTCATGGATTTGCATAATCAGGGCATAATCAGTCATTTAATATGCGGCGTCGTTTTTTCTAATTTATGTAAACAAAATAAAAAATTATTATTATCTCATCTTAAAATCAAATTTTCTAATATATCTCGAAGGCGAAAGATCTGGATTTTTTTTCATCTCAACGTTCATGTATACAACAGAAAATTTTGAAGTTTATGTATATGTTCGCGTTCGCGGGTTGCGGTGTAAAGATTGATGCATAGAATGTATAAAATCATCAGACATACCGTAAAGCAATAATATTCAATGATTCTCAAACAGAACTACAAATCTTGCTAAATCGAACTCATCCAAAATGAACATTCGTAAATCTTTAATCATTGTGGGAAAACGGACGTCAAAATGACGTACTCATTTCGTTTTTTACGCTATCAGATTCTCATTTGTTTCTGGAGCAACATGTCACGCTCAGTTCGCTAAGTCGGTCGTAGCACCAGCTTATTGGTTATGGTTAGTTTATTGTGGTGAGTTTTTTTTGGATCGGAGTTACGTCGAAATAACGTAGCGTCATCTTTTGTGTGAAATTTTGGCTTTGCATATATTTTTTTATTAGTTCAAATTATTAGATCAGTGGCTTACTTTTGTTTTCATGTTTTAACTTATCAAAAAAAAAACAAAAAACTATGACATCTTCATGTGATATACGTGATGCACAAGTAGCTGCACTAGAAGGAAGAGTTTTCTGATAGGATGTCATCTAATAATGAAAATGGTGCTACTTATGACATAACTGGAAACCCAGATAAGTTAATATACTTCTATCAAACTAAGGGCGGCGTAATACGTTGGATTAAATATGTTCCGTAATATCTTGTTCGCGAAAAATGAATAGATGGTCAATGGAAGTTTCTTATGGCATCTTAATTATATCATACAATAGCTCATATATAATATATTGCCAAAACAGTATTAACCAGAAACCCTTAATACGAAAGGAATTTAAAGAAGGTACTTTCGACATCGTTAACAACACCATGGATGAGAAAAATACTTCTGAAACCTTTATTGTTAGGAACCTTGCCAGCATCATTTAACATGCTTTACACGATTCAGTCGAAACGGTCCAATAATATCAGCAAAGATCTCGAAGGCAATTGGAAATCAGGTAGTTCCTAAAAAAGGAAAGTATGTGGGTTCTGTTCCTCAAAAATTAGGCGCATGCCAAAAAATTAATGTGTCCAAAACCAAGTTTGCAACACATGCATATAATCTAGTTTGACTTTATTATTATTATTATTTTTTTTTTTAATATTAACTGAAATATTCTTATATAAACCAAACCAACAAGCTTTTGTTGGTTTAGATTTTGAGAACCGAATTTGTGCTTTTATGTCAAGATTGTCTAATATTTGTTACTTTTTGTCAAACCAAATGAATTGTTTTTATTAATCTTTTATTAACTCTAGATTTTCATTTGTACCTTTTAAGACTGAAAACTAATGAAATAAATGATCTCAGTTAAAAAACAAATAACTAGAATCACTAGAGCTAAGAAAGAGAGCTCGTCTAGAGTACAGAAAATCAACTAAATGGATTGGCTAGATTTGAATATCTTATTGTACTAATTCTGCAATAATAAATAATAAAGATCAATTTAGTCAAATTTCAAGTTCCAGGATATCAATCCCAAGATGTGGCAATGGGCTGTTGAAATCGTTTTTTATGGTGATATTATTTTAGGCGTCTCCAAAAGCATGGACAACTTCTTTTTTCGGTCTAATGGCAAATATTTTATATACTTCTTATTAAACATCTGCTACCAAGAAATTGCAAAATTTTGAAATTTTTTCACTGCCGCAAGTGGGCTATATACCGATATACATAAGTAAGACAATATAAAATTATTAAAGTTCGAGCAGAACAATATATGCTTTCTATGTTTTTTTTTTCTGAAACATAAGCATGTTTTTGAAATGAATGTCCCTTAATTTTAATAGCCTTTTTTTAATATGAATAACAAAAATCTAGCATTTGATTTATTATTTTTGACTTTAAAAATTATTCGGTTTGGCTTCGGCCGTAAAAACTATGTTTATTCGCTCTTTACACATACTACTTTTTAGAGAATTTCGTTAAAAAAATTGCCGAAAATGCACTCAAATAAAATAATAGTCTAATTTTAAAACAGCCATTTTAAGATCTTCGCTAAGGCAGGTGTTTTTTAAATGTGGAAGTTCGTGGTCACAAAATCTATGTCAGATGCAGATACTTATACCAAATTCTTTTGAAAGAAGCAGTAGATTGCCAGGAATAGTATATTTTATTTACTTTTAAAAAAAGTATCAATTAAATTAACGCCACCGCAAACTATGCTCTTTTTCGGGCATTTCGCATTACTTTCTCGAGCACCTCGGTCAGTATGGCAGCTATTTCGGCACGAATATTGGTCTTAGCTCATCAATGGTCTTCGGCCTGCTGGCGTAAACTTTACTCTTTTAATAAACTCACAAAAATGATTCCGGGGGGTTTAAATCGGGAGATGTTGGTGGCCAGTCTATGTGCCAATATCCACCATTATCGTTTTCCATCGACACTTTTTTATCATGCAGTGTTGTTTCATGAATCTCGTGAGGATTTTCTGTCCTCCAAATGCGGCAATTTTGCTTATTAACACCGCCATAGACGTGAAATACGCCTCGTCAGTCACTACAATTCGCATCCAAAAGACCGGCATGGTTACCAACATTCGGCCGATTATTTTGTCATATTCTATATGACGAAGTGATCCATAATTAAAGTGGCATTAGTTTGATGTTTGCGAAACTTATCTAAGAGTAAATCGGTTAACAAATGGCGAAGTTGTTCACTGTTTACATATCGAAGGAAGAGCAGATGGCGCACCCTGTACATACACCTGCATTACCTAAACAGATTTGCATTTCACCTGCCAATCACGCATACCTTAAAATACACAAATCTGCACGCATGTTACCGCATACATACTAGATATTTGCATGCTATCTTTGTTTATTTTCACTGCACACTGAGCTATTCGAGCATCCTCTCTCTATCTAACCTATTTTGGCGTTAAGCCGTTTATCAATGTTTATGCAGTCAAGACAAAATATTTTCATATTATACATATGCTCGGAATGCAGTAAGTATATAGCTAGCTGACGCTAATGAAATACAAATATAGTGTAAAACGTTGTATCAGTTCATTCATAAATACATACATACTTTTTCCATCAGAAGGGCGTTTGTCAAACTGACATGGAATTTTCGTTCAGTGTTATTTAGAATTTCATCATAAAAAAACTTAGTGCAACTCCACTTCAGTCTTTAGAAAAAAAAATCTGCCATTGTGTTGTCTATGTGTTGAAGAATTTAGCAACCAATATTTTTTCATGAATGGCGCAATCCGGAACTTTACCTGGAAAGGCCCCTTACTTTAAGAATATTCCATTGGGAACTTAAAATATAAAGGCGACGTTAATAAACCGGCAATAATTGCGAAATTTAGAAGGCCTAAAACCACAAGCAATGTTCGAACTCGTCTTATATAATTTAACTATCAGACTAGAACATATTAAACCAAAATAAAAAATAAATGAAAGAAATAAAAAAGTGTCTAAATTGGGGTGAAACCAACTTTTATTTATTAAAAATAAAAAACCCACTGTGAAGGAGGGACTGAGTGGAGCTGAGAGATGCTCTTCAAATTAATCTACGGGCTTTATCTAGTCCTGAGACTACTAACTGTGACCAGTGGCGGAGCAAGGATTCCAAATCGGGGCGGGCTGTAGTAAAAAATGTGTATAAATATAATTTAATGAATATATAAAACTTAAATATATTGTTTTTGTTGTTGATTTAATGAGACACAAATTTTTGCTTTTTGCTGAAAAAAATTTTTTCTTCCATTTTTCGAAGTTTTCGCTTTTGCTATAAAAATCAATTTTTCGTGTGGCTGATGGGAACTTTTTTGGAACTCGCATAACTTTGGTAAAAATTGATGAATTGTAAATTTTTTTTAATGTGTATAATCGTCCATACCCAAGGCATGTAATGATGATTTTCAAAACCCTAATGAGATAATTCTTACTGAAGTTGACCCTCGGCGCCGCATTTATTACGCAGCAAGAAAATGAAAGAAATAATGGAAATAGAAAATATGTTGGAACAAAGAATAGAATGACAATTTAAACTATCGTAAATATAACGCTGAAAATAGGTTATGTTAATTATCTGTCAAACCTTGGTTACGTAGAGAAAATAGTGAGAATAATTTACGTAGTCGTCATCACAACACTAGGAAATGGGCGCGGAATTTGATCTTTCGCAGATATATTTTTTTAATTATTAGAATATTAAAGAATCTTAAAACTATAATAAAATAGAACTACTAAGTTTGAGTGAGAATTAACATGCGCATTGCTTTTGAGACAACTATATTCAAAAGAACGCCATCAAAATGGAAAAAAACACCATTTTCATATTTTGATCATAGCTCCCAAAAAAATTAATTTCGGTAATAGCCATTTTGCCAGAATACAGATCTATCTATTTATTGACAAAAAATTTTATCGAAAAAAATTCACTTTTTTAGCAGTTGCTGCTAATTCGGCATTTGAAAAAAAAAAACATTTCAAAAAAAAGTTGACGCGAGCCGCTAGAAAAATCGATTTTTACAGCAAAAACGATAACTTCAAAAAATGGATGGAAAAAATTACAACCCCAATATATATAAAATTATATAGCAACCATCCCAACCCCCTGGTTTTTATTCCGAGCAACTACTTAGAAATTAATAAACGGTTCCCCTTTCCACACCATTGCAGTGCCTTTTAAGCCGAGCTGGTCCTCATGAAAGGGGCTGCTAATGCCTGATATCGAAAAAACAACCATGAAAACCAAGAGCTTGCTAGCCAAGAGCTAAAAGGTTTCAAGCATGCCGATAAAAAACTAAAGTCGAACGCTCGTTATAAGGAAAATCTTCCTTAACAGAAACTTCTTGACAACTGCAGCAAAATGAAAATAATGTAGCTTATGCAAGGCCATAGGGCTACTCTCATTCCACATAAGTAACATTCCACATAGTAATAACTTGAGAATTAAAACGTCGACACCTTTCAATCGTACCAAAAGAATCGATGAATGGCTTACACGCATGTCGTATGAGTAACAGGCTCGTACGCAATTGGGCTCGTACCAGAAACTGAAATGGTTTTTGGGGTAGATCAGGAGATCTGATACTTTCAATTGCTGAATGCTAGAACCGGTTTGTCTTCAAACCAAATTTGACAAGGGATAACGGCAAGTCGCCACATACTTCAACTTTACGTCTATTATTTAATGTACCAGATGCCTTCAAAAGTTGTGATTTTTGCTAAATACTTTAAATATTGATAGTGGCAAACGGTAAGTTTGCACCGAGTTACAAATGTGGTATAAGGTCTTAAAAAAACCAAGTAGACACCAAAAATTAACCTCGCTCTAGACATCCCTGTGCCCCAACGACGGAAGAAAACGTTGGTGAAGTAACGCAAATGTTGTTGACAAATCGTGGTAATGCCATTAGGAATTTTGCAATTATTTCTCTTCTATGTTTACTGGCTCTTCTTACTTTTACGTTTCCTAAATCAGAAGAAAAAAAAACCGCATCGCTTGAAGATGATTAGAAAAAGCGTTGGCGCAAGTGTATTATATGTATCTGAGAGGAATTATTTTTAAGGGGACAACATAAATATTGATGAATAAATAAATATTTTTTGTTAAAAATACGATCTTACCGAGCACTTCAAAGAGATTACATAGATGCTTGTATGATTTTTTAGCAAAATACGTAACATGTCACTGTGGCTTCAACCTAACGTGGTCTTCTATTACGATTTCCAGAAAATCACGAGACGAAGCAAAATATGGTCTGGGGGTTCACAACAAAGCATTATTGCTTTCAAAAAGAGAGAATGACCTGGCATGCAGTTGAAAAACTTTCGTACCGTACCTTTATAAAAAATTCATAAAAAACAATTCGAAATAAATTCCCATTATAAACAAATTCGTAAAAATTAAAATTTCCGGTATAGATTATCTTGGAATTTTTGAAATACTGAGTTAACCTGGATCACTATTACCGCAACATCATATCCAACGACTTTCATGCGCCGCAACAGTTGGTCTACCACAACTACCCATAGGAATGGAGAGGGAAGTCCTCCCTGTGGAATGCCCCGTCTGACCAATCTGCGGGTTGTCCGCCCCGAGCACCGACGAGCTCACCACCCTGCTGGTGAGCAATTGATGTTTGAGCCCGACCGGGGATTCTGCCCGCCTTCGATATGAACATTTATGTATGTAATCAAGTCTTAGGCAGCAAGAAAAGATGATTTTTACCAGAGTCAGTCCTCGATCCTTCTTCCTTTTGAATATACCTGGGTGCTTTTGGTGGTTCCGAGAGTATCTTTTGGAGCCTAAAGGTTTCGGATGTTGCCCCTATTTAGCTACAAAAATTCCTCCAAGAGCTACGCATTGTTTTTTAAATGACCTTCTTACAGGTACTAAGAGTAGCTTTCTAAATCGCCCAGGAAGCTTTCTAAATCGCCTAGGATGGTTCTGAGCCATCTCGCTTGGTAGTGTTTAATATATGTCCTTCATTATTTACGAAATTTGCTCAGACCAACTAGAGAGACCTATGCGCCTCAACTATTCTCTTGTTGAGATCAGCGCTACCTGGAAGCTCTTAATAAAAATTCTAACTACACTTGCGGTCAATAAAAACGCACCACCACTTTGGTAGACTATCTTCAGCTATATAACTGTAAATTTCTACTAGATTTCTACTAGCTCTAGTAAGCACTGAGAAATAAATGTTTTTTTAAGAAATAGGGTTGCACTCTGTTCAGTTATAGTCGTGTTTTGGTTGTGTATTTGAAAAGTTGTGCAAAATGCCAAATAATCAGCAGAAATTAAGGCGTGATAAATAAATTCGCATATTGGCATTAGATGAAGAAAAGTTATCTTCTCGGCAAATAGCAGCTAGAATTGATTGTACCCATTCAACTATTGTTCGTCTTTTGCAAAAAAAAAGAGAGTAGTAATGTGTTGGAATGTAAAAAGGGATCAGGTCGTCCTAGAAAATCAACTGCTTTAAAAGTGCACTTTCTATAAGGGCAGAGATGCAAAATTTTCACCAAGTGGATTTAAATGTCGAAACCATACGTCGACGGCTTAAAGATGTGGGTTTATATGGAAAACGCCCTTCCAAAAAGCCACTACTAACACAAAAAATGAAGCCTGCACGATTTTCTTAGGCTAAAAACTAACAAAATTGGAATCAAAATGATTGGCAACAGATTATGTGGTCTGAGGAAAGCAAATTTAATTTGCTAAGCTCACAAAATTTGCTTTACGTGCGCCGTTCAGGTGGTGAGAGGTTCCAGGATAATTGTGTAGTAAAGGAAGTTAATTTTCCTCAAAGTTAAACGATTTGGGGCAAGTTTTCATACTATGTTTTGGGGCCTCTACACCTTGTTGATGGAAATAGGAATGTACAAAAATATGTGACAGTGGTTAACAAATTTTTTGTACCCGCAATTGACGAGCATTATTCGTATATGGAGCGCCTAATTTTCCAGGATGACTCAGCACCATGCCATCGTGCAAAATGGGTAAGTTTTGGTTGAAAACAAATCTTGTATAAAACATCTATGTATACAATATTGATGTATATGATCCCATTCAGCTCGAATTTTTATTTTTAGTTGGCCAATACATTTAACGATCTAGGGATTCAACGCTTGGATTGGCCTGGAAACTCGCCAGATTTAAACCCTATTGAACACTTATGGCGCATAATGAAGTGTGAAGCTGCTAAACGGAAGCCAATAAATAAAAGTCAATTGAAATAGATCTTAGAACTTAGAACCAAATCAAATGGACCCGTTATAAGGAAATCAATTGAGGTCCTAGTTAATTCCATGCCTTCAAAAATTAAGGCAGTTATTGAGACCAAAGGAGGGACGACTCGTTATTAGAAGAGCCTATTGCGAAGTCTATATTTCTACCGTTAGTGGTGAAAATGAATTAGTCGCTTTCAGTTAACTTCACATTGTTTTCTTTTAATTAATCATGAATATCATCGAATGTACATTTGTGTTAGTTTTATTTAATTAATTGTCAATTTCTTATAAAACCCTTTTTCGAGAAAAATTTTTGTGGATAACTCATTTACGCTATGTTGCCAAACAAATAAAAATTAACCTAATATTCTAACTTTATAAACGAATTGATCTTATTTCAATTATATTTGGTGGTACGTTTTTGTTGACCGCAAGTGCAAATGATACAGTTCCTCCAGCGTTTCCGGTATGTTAGTGGTTCTGAAGAAGATAAAATAGTTTATGTTAGTTTTAACTAAGATGCATGTGGGAGCTTTCATTTATCCCAAGCAAGCCACATATCCCTTCCCCAGTGATCCAATGATCCAGCGCTCTTCAACAAAAGCTATATCTACATTACCTGACGCGAGATGAAGTTGGAGCGTAGCTGATGCTGCTTTACAATGATGGAGGTTTATCTGGGCATCCGGCCCTTCTGGCTAATACCGTCGCGTCGGCTTCTACCTTGCTGAGAAACGCAAATCCATGTGTAGCCTTCGTAAGACCTCGCCTGCTTCTTCACTTTAATTTTTGGATAACAAGAAAAATAAACATTGTAACAGTTTTTATACACCTTGTAATAAATTATTAGTTTTGAAAAAAAAAAGTCCAACAGTTTTGCTAAAAATCCGTTTTTTCTTCCTCCTACAAAATTTTATTTGAATCATATGCCCGTTATTGCACGCCAAGCGACGATATGCTGCTCCTTAGTACTCCAACATTTAGACATAATTATGACTAGCGTTGCAGGACTCTCGATTTAACAAAGCTTAAGCAATTTATTTATCATCCACCCATTGAGATGCAAAAACGTTGTACACTGTTCGCGTATTTATTGCAGAGCTTTCATGGTTGATATGAAACTGCCTGTGTGCGTGCATGCAGCTGTATGAAATTGCTAGAAGTTCATTTGTGAAATTTGCGCAGCATTCGTGCACATCGAGATGTAAATTGTATGCACTACGAGCATCAATCATGGATGGTGAGTAGCATGAAACATTGCTCAATCAACCATGCAATGTTCCAACTCAATTTTTGACGCTAATATCTTGCGCTGACATAAATTTTGTAACACATACATACAAGCAAATTTATAGCATATACATATACCAGTAAATGTAAATTTAAACCAGCGCTGCCTTAAGGGTTTTCGGGGCCCAAACGCCGAAATCCATTTCGTAAATTCGTACTCATAAGATAAAAAAGATCGAAACAAACAATTGGTCTAAAAAAACACCCGTTGCAAAGCTATACGAAGCATTACATTTGAAAATTAAAACCAATTGAAATGGTGCCCGTAAAAAGAGAAGGGTTAGGTTCTTTTAGTAAAGTAAGCAATGCTCGCGTAAAATGTCAAGTTAGTGTGAATATTTGAAGTTTTCAAATAATACCAAAAAACATGTTTCAAGATTTGAAATTAAGACTTAGATAGCAAGTTGATTGTCTGATTGTAAGTTCACTGGCACTTTATTTATTCACAATTTCTTATGCTCACTTATATATTCCATCTTAGATACTAAAATCAAAGGACCAGGATGTATGAATCCATGGTTACGACAATAGGAACACCGTCGTTGAAAAACCAAGTAGCAGCAAAGCACATCAAAGCAGTATGGGCGAAAGACATGGCTGTAACCCTACCCCTCATTTGAAAGGCATTCCAAAATATGAAGGCAAGTGGAGCACTATTGTAAAACCAAATCTTTGATTTTCTTGAGAGTCATTTTTTACTAAGAAATTCTGAAAATTTGGTGATTTATGGTGTTTGTTCATAGTTGTTAAAGGTGCGGATTTTTGATCTTTATAAAACAAAATTTTCCATTATGTAAAGTCCTAACAAAAAGCACGATTAAATTGCAAATTGAAAAATCGTATGACGTAGACTAAGACCTTTCGCATGTCTAGCAATATTTGGCCGATATATGAACTTTGTTTAATAAATCTTGCCAGCATATGATATGGCGTCCAGTTCGATGTTTTTACGATTAGTATTGGTGTAAACATTTTTCCTTCACTTATTCCTGCAGAAGATTGAATTTGGCGAAGAGCGTCATTTGCTGAACGCATTTTTAAGGCACTTAGCGATAACTTTTCATTTTTCAATAATTGCATCTACCTAAGGAATTCGGAATGCTGAATCTCCGGTAATAATAACTTCAAGGGGGAAAATACATCATAACAGAAATGGTAAGTGTATTGAAGCCTTTATAGGCAATAACAGAACAACTAAGTGGTGAACAGATCTCAACATTGTGTTAAGTAATTCCATTAGTGAAATTAAGAGATTCATCAAACTTAACTTCAAAAATCTCTTAGCATTGGCTGCAGTAATGAAATTCTTACGAAATCATGTAACCTAAGCAGATAATGTTATGGAAACGGGTGTTGCGTGAGCATAAATTTGATCGTTTGACCCTTCATAAATCTCTAGTCCATAAACGAAGGCGAAAGAATGATGATTTAGGTCACCCACAGGATGAAATGAGTTTTTTCTTAAATTGTGAAGTCCTAGAACTAAATTCGTATAGCGTCGATAATTGGGAGTAAATGAAAGCTGTTTACCTAAGGCTTCACGGACTTTCGAAAAAATATATACTATCATTAAGTAGGTACCTTGAAGGAGGCTACTGCCATCGAGATACGCAACCATTTAACAACTAACCACAACAAAATGTGATGGAAGAAAATGGGGGTAAATGAGGATTCCATTAATTGTTTTACAGCGTTCGACCATTTACGTATGTACTTCCTTGCCCAGTGCTATTCGAATAAAAGCACAATTAAGAATACTGACGAGGTGAAGTGATGATATCCGAAATGCCAGCTTTAATATCTACCGCTGTCGCTGTTGTAGGACTTTCCAGTACTTTCCTTATAAAAACTAGCCTTAAGCTCAAAAATTATTCTTGACCTAAATTAAGGTGTAATAATTTTAATGTATTCCTACATATAAGTAGACACAAATGCAAATGCATAGATTGAAACTCGGCTGGTGCTCTTGCAATAAGTAATTTACATAACGCCATCTGCAATTGTGTCTGTGCCCAACTCTGTGCTTGCCTTAAATTTTACACAAACTTACCCTCTTGTGACAAGATATAAATTTTTTTGGGGTATGAAAATGTATTTCAATTAAGCATATACATACATATATATGTGATTTAATTATCTGTAACCTCTTACCATTTTTAGGTTAATTTCGCGATTTCATCTTTGTAGAAAATCTGTGATGCATCACCAATAAATTTGATCAAGTTATTTCCGTCGGCTCTTCTATGAGTAAATTTTGTTTTTGAAAATTTTTGGTAGGTACCAAACCAAAAAATAATCAGATGCTCCAAAATCGGGTGTATACTGTTTTGGTCAATCTTCAAAAATACATGGGACTTGCCAGAGTGATGAATGAAACTCAGTACCAATTGTAGGTGCTCCCTTTTCAGTCTGCAAAGTAGTAAGCAGTAAAGATGAGTACTGAACTTCAAATCAAGTTATATTAGGCATAGCAGATTTTTCCTTCCTAATTATATCGTAGACACAGCATAACTTTAAGTTTTGATGGCGCTCGTTATGGGCCGCCAGTTTTTGACAATGATTTTGTTTCCGCTTTCGTAGGATTTCACCGATTGTAATTCGATTAACCAAATTTCGCTGATTTAATTTTGTCTTCAATATGCAAAGTGTTCTATGCCTCGATCTCACCAAAAAAAAAAAGGTGCGAAGTGTCTGAAGGTAAATACATATCTTGAAAAATTATGATTTTTATTTTTTTACACCAAAGACTATTTGTGTTAACCATAACTTGCTTAATCCACATTATTTTTGACCTTTACGATTTTACGAAATTTTAATGACATATCCAAAACGCCATGTAGATACTCTTACCACCAATAACTAACAAATGCGAATGCTATTATCCGCCGTTCAGTCAGATATTTTCTGCTAAAATAAGAACATCAAGTGTAATTAATGTAAGTTTGAAATATTGTATTTAGTAATACAAAATATTTGTTATTTAACATTATCGTCAGAGCTTATGAATTAAGAAATGTGAACTTTTTTTAAGTGAAAATGTCTATAAATCTTTCTGGCTTGTGAAAGAAAATATTAGTTTTTTTTAGACAATGGCTCATTGAATTGGTTAAAAGCAGGGACCGAAAATAATTATTATTTTTTATAGTCAATGAAAAAAAATCAAAAGGTTCCAATTCTCGTTTTTACCTTTTATTAAGTTAATTGGCTACAAAACTGCATGTTTAAAAAGTTTCTAAAAATTCTGATTGAAACTTTTAATATTCGCTGATATTTTTTTTTAATTAGTTGTTACTTATTAGAAAAGTGGAGCGGCGTTTTCAGTGTGTCGTTCTGCAAAAAACAATTCAAAATCTAATTTTTTTGTTTCTGAAAGTTGAAAGAATTTATAATTTTTAGCAAATACTATAACCCAACAAATTAAGGATTTGTTTTGATAAAAAATAAAATTTTAAAAATTGCTATATTATTTTTGGCCTCATATGTTACAAACAAGTGAAATTTTATTGAGCTCTAGGCACACACCGTTAGCATGGCTGAGTGGTTGAATGCTCACTTAGCAACACCGTGTACCATGATTCAAGCTTTGGTAAAGTCTAGAAAGAAAGAAGTCTGATGAGGAGATGTGGTGATGTGGAGATATCCAAAATAGCAGCTATCACTCCTACTACTTTGAAAAATCGTTGTTTTCTCATACTATTCCCCAATAAAACCTGGCCTCGAGCTCAATAAAATTACACGTATTTCAAAAATTCAAAAAATTAGTACTTTTTGTGACCCAAAAAATTAAGCTACTAAAACTATTAACATTTCTGATAAAAAAAGAAATATATCTCGACACATGATTATTTAAAAACGAAACTCAGAATTTATTGATCAATATTGAGCAAGAACTCTAATCTCAAAATAATGATTAGATTTCATTTTTTTTATATAACTCATAATAATAATAGCTCCTTGTTAAAAATAAAGCAGGTACAATCGGACGGAATTGTTAGCGTAGAGCGATCGTCCAACGTGAGTATGGTAACATTTCAGCAGATCGCAAGTGTACCGGGAGCGGACCATAATCTACACTGTGGTGTGGATCGGCCTTAAAGCGCCGACTTCCGCTTATTTAGAATATAACGAGATTGCTACTCGTATGTCTATTCATCTTATACTTATTTACATATACATATGTACACATATATTAACCTTCGATAGAAGTTCCATTTTTAAATAATTTGTAACAGAATTGCAATGTATTGTATATTTCGTAAATTTTTTGTTTGTGGATTCTGGAAAATTTTATTACCTGCAATTAAATTAAATCAGAATTGCGTGCACTGCCCTCTTTCATTTGATACCCATATTTCTACACCTTTTTGGTTTATACAATTATTTTAAAACTATTATCTTATTCTCAAAACTCCTTAAAAAAATTCAAACGAAATCTTTTTTTAATTCCAGATATATTCAATTCTATTGAAACTACTCTCCCGGTTTAAAATTTAAAGTTCCGTAGAAAAATCCACAAGTACTCCGAAAACCCTAAAAATCAAATTTGTTACATATCTTTGAGTTACAGTTTATCCCGTTTATCGATACCTCATGACAGACAGTTTTAATACCACTGCAAACAACACAATGACAATATGCATGAAAAACTAAAAATTATTAGCAGGTGTATGTAGATGGTAAGTAAAATTAAAAAATGTATCTATTTTATCTAATAGCGGTCACCATCGACAGCCAATTACAAATCCCTTGCATGAAAAATCGGCGGATTCAGCAAGAGGAAATGGGGTACATTTAAGAGTCAGATAGAAAACCACATTTATATTCAGTATGGATGTAGTTAGAAAGTCCGAATATTCTCATTAGGTTTTATTTAATAGAACTATTTAATAGAGAGTTGCAAAGTTATATTTTACTTTATGTGATTTTAAAATATTTTTCACTATAGGAAAAAATTCAAAATTATATTCATTTGGTTTAACACAAATGACTACATGTGAACAATTACACTAGTTTACAGTACATTTGTTGCCGAAGAAATTTTAGCTGTTGCTCACTACATATAATATGCTATTTTCAAAAATATAATTAGAATATTTTTATCAGCTCTTGTTTCTGAGTTTCAGCTATGTAGGTATTAGACAGAAAAAAACATGTATTTAATAAGAAAAACTTTATTTAAAGAAACAATTAATCATTGAGTTCTAAAAAACTTCGTTTTAAAGATTTTCTCCGATGTGTCGACTTTGGATAATGACGTATTAGAGACCAACAATATTCAGACATCATATTTGTATCCCAGAAACCCCGATAGCGCTCTTCCATGACGCGTAAGTCTTGATGCATACGCTCTCCCTGCTCTTCGCTCATATCTCCTAAATTTTTCGGAAACCTGTCCAGGTGACTATGGAGAAAGTGGACTTTTATACTCATATTGCATCCCATATTTCTTAATTGTAGCAGAAGGTCTTCTACAAGTTCAACATAATTTTCAGATTCCCGATTTCCGAGAAAATTCTGCATCACAGATACGAAAGCTGTCCAAGCCTTTAGTTCTGACTCAGTCATAGAATTTCTAAATTGAGTATCATTCGTAAGTTGTCTAATTTGAGGGCCATCAAAGATACCGGCTTTGATCTTTTCCATAGTGAGCTGAGGAAATTTTTGGCAAATGTAAGAAAAGCAGTTCCCATTTTTATCTAGTGATTTTGCAAACTGTTTCATGATGCCCAGTTTTATGTGTAATGGTGGAAGGATAATTTTGTCACGAGATACTAATGAATTGTGGACTATATTGTGCTTTCCAGGCTCCATATTTGCTCTCAAGGGCCAGTTTTTTCTTACCCAATGTTCTTGTTTAGCTCTACTGTCCCAAAGACATATAAAACAGGGAAACTTGGTGTAACCACTTTGTTACCGAGAAGAATGTTGACCATTTTTAAATCGACACAAATTAGCCACTTATGGTCATTGTATTTTATTTTGTTCAAGACTAGCGAAATGTTACAATATTCCTCCTTTAACTTTGTACTGTGGGCAATAGGTACCCCAGCATATTTATTTCCATTATGTAATAGAATACATTTTAGGCTACGTTTTGTGCTGTCAATGAATAAACGCCAGTCATTTGGTTCGTATTGCTGCAAGCCCATTTTTATCAACAATTTTTTGATATCTGAACAAAAGGTAATGTCATCTTCTTCGGAAAAATAACACCGTAATTCTGTATCTGTTTCACGATAAAAACTTATTTTAGTATCCGAGGATAGCAAATTTTTTTCTTTTAGTCTTGATGCTAACAATTCTGAAGCTTGTTTAGAAAGATTTAAATCTCTTACAAGATCATCTAACTCATTTTGGGAAAAGCATTTTGGCTCATTAGACATAGCTTCAAAATCAGGATCATTTTGTGATGAGCTTGGTCCTTCAATGTCTTGCTCTGATGGTTCAGATATATTTTTAAGCTTTGAAGAGTGAGGTGAACGCTGCACTGGACGTTGAACACAACTAGTACTTGGGTATTGCCATTTAGCTCGATTTTTAGTGTTTAAACCGTTTATGTTCACACTACAAAAATAACAGTCTATGAGATGATTTTGTGGTTCTCGCCAAATAGTCGGTGTTCCAAATTTAAAGGCACTTCTTTTACCACTTTTCCATAATCTTAAATATTCCACACACGATTTACAAACACAATTGGGAGCCCAAGACTTCTCATTTTTATCCAAGAGCATCCCAAAATACTCAAAATAGGTATTTTTCACCAACTCTGATATAACTTTTCTACTATTGTTAAACACATATTCTCCGCATATATAGCAAAAATGATCTGGATTGTTTAAACAACGTCTCCTTGAACTACTCATGACGTAAAAACTAGAGCAACTAATTTTAACACAGTAAAATATGCCTGTTATCGATTAATATATCTTAATATATAAAAATCACGTGTCACGTTGTTTGATTGCGATGGACTCCTAAACTACTGAACCGATTTTAATGAAATTTTTAACACTGTGTGCAGTTTGGTCCAACTTGAAAGATAGGATAGTTTATAACTCTCCTTATAGTCGCATTATTTATTTATTGCAAATTATTTGTTTATTATTAGCAAAGAGCTATCCACCAGTTGGTGGCGCTAACAGCGGTATGAGTAAATGCGCTAAAGTAGATGGCGCTACAGTTATTGTGATTCCACCAGCTGGCGGTATTGAGTAAGTGCGGTATGTTACAGTAGATGGCGCTACATTTATTACATTAAATGAAAATGCGTTGTTTGAAGTTTATATTATTTGTGGTAAAGTTATACGAGTCTATGACTTCCAATATTCCAAATTTAAGAAAAAATCACATACAATCCGTGAAATAAATAAAGTTATGTATGTATGGTCAGACAAATAAGCAATGCTGCCACTCTTTTCCAGTAAATCTTCCTCGAATTTGGGAGATTTCAGAGGAATTTAGGAAATTGCAGAGTTGATTTCTGCATGTATTTCCTAAATTCAAAAAAAAAATTTCATTTAGTTGCATTTAGGTATAGAATTTTGTATGGCTAAATGTACATTTGGAGTTAAATTTAGAGCTATACTAGCTGACCCGGCGAACTTCGTCCCGCCCAATTTTTATTTGAAATAGTTAAAACGCTTTTTGAACTTAAATATTTTTGGCGAAGTTCGTTCTTTGTTTTGTTGTGTAGCGTGTAAACAAATAAAGAAGATGGCTCTCCAACACGCTAACATGCCACATACATACATACCTACATATGTATGTATGTACATATGAAACTGTAAAATTTTGAACTTAAACGATAAATCGGTTTGAATCATTCGAATTCTCAGAATGAACATTTCCTCACTTTTAGATTTGCTGTGTTGTAGTAAACTATTCACTACAGTGAAATTATTTTTTATGAATAAAGACGGAAACCTTATATGTATATCTGGTATAAAAATCCACGGGATTGAGATTTGAACTTGAGGTCAAAATTTTTAAAATTATATGTATGTAGATGAACATTTTCGTAGAGTTGATAATAAACACAAATTTTCATAAAATAGTTCATTTTTGATTTTATATTCAAGTTTTTAACAAATAAGTTAATTACAAAATTGTTACTTGATAACATGTAACATTTAATTTTATAATCTTAGGATAGATAATTCTTAATTTTTAATAGTAGTATTTATTTTTTTGAATTATAAACATTTTAATTTAACTTAGCACTAATCGGTGCACAATATTTTTGGTTAACCTGTCTCGAGCTAAGACAAATAGATTTGATGGTTTCCACACACGTGAGCATGCAACATATACATAATTGCCCATGGGAAAAACATGTATTATCCAAATCTAACCCACAAATGGACATTGTTTGGCCTTGAGACTTATTTATGGACATGGCAAAAGCTAAACGAATAGGAAACTGTAGTCTTCTGAATGGTATCGCAGATTCTGACGGTATCATTGGAATACGGGGCAACAGGACCACTTCTCCTTTAAACTTTCCAGTCAAAATGGTTGCTTCAAGAATATTCCCTGTTAACTTTTTGATGACCAAACGTGTACCGTTGCATAACCGAGGTGGATTCAAATTACGCAGAAGAATAATAATTGAACCAATCTTCAACCGAAGAATATGTGGTGGCATTCCGGGTATATATAGAGAGTTTAAAAATTCAGTTGGAAAATTTACACTTTCATTTTCATCAACAACAGTATCGATTGATTTAAAAGACATCAGATCGTTGGCAACAACTGTTGTATCTGGAAGTTAATTTCGTCAACATCAACATTTTTGGCTGCCAAAATAGCCCGCCCACTGAGCCAGTTATGATCTAAATAATTATTTTGTATATCCGGGAAAATACTTTCAATTAATTCAATTTTTGTGTGAACAACAGTGCAGAAATTGTCTGGCAGTTTAATGCATTGCGTGTTTGGTTGCCGTTCTATTGTACCGTTCTCAATATCTAGCAATTGTTCCTAAAATATACATATGTGCTAATGGATCATTTAGTAAATGTAAGCGCATGTTTATAGTCAATCGAAGTGTTTTTACATTTCTCCATAAAAATGATTGTTTTAAACATGCGTTAATCTCATCGGCGAAAGTAGAGCGAGGTATGACCGGCAACGTCTGTCGGAAATCACCAGATAGCAATATGACAGCACCTCCAAAAAGTTTATCATTGCCGTTCAAATCTTGCATAGTTCGGTGCAATGCCTCGAGTGAATATTTGTGAGCCATTGTGCACTCATCCCAAATAATGATTGAACTTCTTTGCAACACTGCAGCTATTGTGCTATTTTTTTTTATGTTACATATTGCGTTTGGGTTGCTATGAATTTGTAATGGCAACTTGAATGCTGAATGTGCCGTTCGCCCACCATCTAGCATAGTAGCAGTAGTATTATTCTTCTGCGTAATTTGAATCCACCTCGGTTATGCAACGGTACACGTTTGGTCATCAAAAAGTTAACAGGGAATATTCTTGAAGCAACCATTTTGACTGGAAAGTTTAAAGGAGAAGTGGTCCTGTTGCCCCGTATTCCAATGATACCGTCAGAATCTGCGATACCATTCAGAAGACTACAGTTTCCTATTCGTTTAGCTTTTGCCATGTCCATAAATAAGTCTCAAGGCCAAACAATGTCCATTTGTGGGTTAGATTTGGATAATCCATGTTTTTCCCATGGGCAATTATGTATATGTTGCATGCTCACGTGTGGGGAAACCATCAAATCTATTTGTCTTAGCTCGAGACAGGTTAACCAAAAATATTGTGCACCGATTAGTGCTAAGTTAAATTAAAATGTTTATAATTCAAAAAAATAAATACTACTATTAAAAATTAAGAATTATCTATCCTAAGATTATAAAATTAAATGTTACATGTTATCAACTAACAATTTTGTAATTAACTTATTTGTTAAAAACTTGAATATAAAATCAAAAATGAACTATTTTATGAAAATTTGTGTTTATTATCAACTCTACGAAAATTTTCATCTATAATTTTAAAAATTTTGACCTCAAGTTCAAATCTCAATCCCGTGGATTTTTATACCAGATATATAAGGTTTCCGTCTTTATTCATAAAAAATAATTTCACTGTAGTGAATAGTTTACTACAACACAGCAAATCTAAAAGTGAGGAAATGTTCATTCTGAGAATTCGAATGATTCAAACCGATTTATCGTTTAAGTTCAAAATTTTACAGTTTCATATGTACATACATAGGTATGTATGTATGTGGCATGTTAGCGTGTTGGAGAGCCATCTTCTTTATTTGTTTACACGCTACACAACAAAACAAAGAACGAACTTCGCCAAAAATATTTAAGTTCAAAAAGCGTTTTAACTATTTCAAATAAAAATTGGGCGGGACGAAGTTCGCCGGGGCAGCTAGTATGATATAAATTAATATAAATGATGAAATCAAAAACAAAGTAACTCGAGCTGCTCAAAAAATTTTGAGGGTAGATTTGACAAAAACAAGTGATGAGTGAACAATATCAACCACAGGATTCGCGGCAACAGACAAAAAGTTTAATATTGTAAACCAGTGTTATCAACCAATAGAAGCAAGATATTATATTTTTTGTTTTGCTTATATGCTTATACTTATATAGTACTCCTACATATGAATATTGGCAGTAACGTATCTGCGCACTGTGTAAATATTCAGCAGTCAAAGGACGATGGTACAAATGTTCGTTTCACGCATGCGCAAATAAATATGTACATATGTATGTATGTATATGTGACAAGCACATACAAGCGAATTCGAAGGGGATTATTTTTCGACTATGCGTACTTATAATACAAAATGAAATGTAGAGATGAAGTATTAAAATTTGATTTCTTAAATACTTGGAAATTAAAGCAAAAAACACACAATTCATTCAGAACGGTTAGCAGTTTTTGTTTTTAGAATTTTGAGTTCATGTGCACATAAATTTCCATTTTCCGCTGAGTAAAAATTTACTGACTATTCAGCTAAAGAGAATAGAAAATCATAGTGTTTCACACTCAAAACTGTACATTGATTCTGTGTTATGGAATACGTTGTTACATAATAATTATTTAAACCTAGCGGTAGCCACCACTCTTCGTATACTTACATTTGCCTTACTAGCTATATGGACCGAAGGAAACGCACTTCTTTACATTCTGTCAAGCAAACTGAATTTTGTATTACAGCCGTTTCGTTTGAAGTGGTTTCTGCAGATTCGGGTATTTTTAACAACAACTTCTAACCACCCCATACGTACATCTATTGTTTCCGTCTTTTGGAAATATATGCACAGGGTGGGCCAAAAGAAACCAAGGGGTGTAAGAGTTTAATAACTTTTTCGTTCATTAATTTTTTTTTATTTTTTCTTTCAGATTATATAATATACAAAAGGGAAATGTTTTTTACACTAAGTATGGAAAATGATGTCTCTTAAATGACCACCGTTTTCAGCTTCGCACTGATGGGCTCTTTTTAGAGCATTTTCCATAACATCATTCAAAACTTGTGGCTGTAGCGTTCGAATTTCTGCAACAATGTTTGCCTTGAGTTCAAGGATTGTCTCTGGCTTGTTCACATACACTCGCTCCTTCAAATAACCCCAAAGAAAATAGTCGGGTGCTGTCAAATTTTCCGAATTTCTGGAAATTATTCGCCCTCCAAATACTTGTCCTGCTGAAACCACATACCTGGTTTGTTTTCAAGAGCAGGACGTAAAAAATTTTTTATCATAAACCGATACCGCTCTCCATTTACGGTTACAGCACTTCCATCTTCATTCTCGAAGAAGTAAGGCCCAATGACATTTTCAGATGTGATCCCACACCATACTATACGCCTGATGGGGTGCAATTGGCGTTGATGAATGGCTCTTGGATTTTGAGAACCCCAGAACCTATAGTTCTGCTTATTAACAAAGCCATTCAAATGAAAATGAGCTTCATCACTCATAATCAAATTTTTAATAAAGTTGATTTCATTTCTGGCCAACTCTTGAAATTTAACTGCAAAATTTAGACGTTGCCGATGATCTGCGGGTTTTAATTCTTGCACCATTTGCACCTTATATGGGTATAACTGTAAATCTTTTTTTAAAATGCGCCGTAGTGACGTACGAGACATTCCTAGCTGAGCAGAACGCCTTCTGGCAGATGTTTCTGGTGCTTCGTTAACACTTTGCTGTACTCGTTCAATATTTTCCGCAGTGCGACTTAAACGTGGTCTACCGGTTCGAAGCAAATCTGTTACGCTGCCATGTTGGTGATGACGATCAACTAAGCAACGAGTCATTGCTTCAGAGGGCGAAATTCTGACGTTAAAATGTCGACGATATGCTCTTTGCGTTCTGGTTTAAATAATAAAATTCTATTGTTCTGGTTATCTGTTCAGTTGTGAACCTCTCCATTATAAATTTCTCCAAGTGTTGTCTATATAATTTGAAAAAAAAAAAAAATTAATAAACGGTTTTAAAGAGGTTTTGGTAGAAACTTTTGTAATGCACTGGCAAAGAAACACTCACGCATGTAAAGCTATGTTATTTACTCTATATCTTCCTTTTAAACATAAAACGCACCTATGTGACATTTCTGTAAAAATTAATAATTGTAATAAGAACTTAAACTTTGAACTCAGATGTCATTTTTGACTCGGGCTGCATTGTAATATTTACTTAGAGAACTTGTAGCTACTGCTAATATAGAAGTACTACACAAATGCCTATTTGGCTTACTGTCTACCGTGCTCCTAGGCACACTTTGAATTTCAAATCTTAAACTTCAAACACAATTCACTTGTACATCCAAGGCGAATTCATATCAGGTGAAGTTACTATAGCAGCCGATTTGATTTTTTTTAATCACCGACATCAAGAATGATAGAATACAAGATTGCGCCTTCCCGCGGTGAAATGACAGATCTCGCCTTTAGTAAACAAGAATACGGGAGAGAGAAAATTGAACAACTTCCAATATTTCATTGAAAAACGTGTTCTAATTGTTCTAAAGTGTAAAATATGAATTTATAGGCAGACATTTAATAAATAAATTCGCAAAATACTAAAAAAGTGTCTCTTTTTCTTAATTTGTGAAAAAAGCTTTGTCTAGTTGAAGTTGAGAATTGTCAAACCCGGCAAAACCAAAGTAGCGGTACTTCTAAAGGCGTCACCTTCAGTATTCAGTACACCGTGCACCTACTTGTATTTTGTTTTTGCTTTTGCGTATGAGCTTTCAAAAGCCGTAAAAACAAAAACAAAATGTATGTGAATTTTGACAAGTCTTACGCAAAAGCAAAAGCAAAATACATAGGAATTGTGTAGTTGTATTTACAACACCACCTTGTATGGATTCGCCTTGTACGAACCCTGATATAAACTCGAGAAATATACATTTACCAAAGGTTGGAGAAACAGTTTTCAAATTTTTATTGAAAAATGAGTATTGAGAGTTATATAGAGAATATTTCATCTAAACCGTAAGCGGTCACTTCTCGGTTACTGGACGTTCTTTGATAACCTAAAACCTGATGTTACCAAAGTCCAAAAACTATATTTTGCTAAAAAAAAATATGCAGTACAATAATGTTTTGTCTGTGAATATAAAAATAAACTATTTGCGGCTATTAACGAGAACAAGGCAATTCTATCATTCAATTCGAAAACGACACAGATTCGAATCACTGGTTTTCAGCGAACAGTAATATTTAATTAGACAAATTTTGTGAGTTTTCATCCGAAACAAAATTTCATCTGAAAACAGGTTTCCCATGTCGGACCGAACATGATATAAACCTGAATTGAACACTTTGAATACCCATACCCGTATTCAATTTATTATTTAATGAATACTTTCTTCAAGTGATATTTAAACATATTTTCGGTTGAAAAATCAGGTGTATACCATGTTCGGAATACTCATACCCGTATTCAATTCATTATTATATTATTTAAGGAACACTTTCTTCTATTATTACTCTGGAAAGCAAAAAAAAAACTGCACGTATGATAACATCAATTTTGGTGTTCTAAAAGTGAAATTTACCATGGAAGCATTACAGCAATCAAGAATTCTATTAACAAAAATTACAAAAACCTTTAAAGTAGTACAATTTAAAAAAGTGTCACTAAATCAATCTCATTATGATGATAAATCCAAGTCACCTTTTACGCCACAAAGGTTTTCAGGAAAAAATATAGGTGCGAGTTTAAGTATTCTGAGTGGCGTATTGGATCCTAGAGCTTTATCATCGTCTTTGAAAAAACATAACTCGTAAAATCTTCTTTTCTTGTACGAAAATATGAGGGTTTTGAAATAATGATTATTTTAGTTAAAATCTATAATCTGTACAAAATTTGGCAGAGTTTTGTAGAGTAGTGAGATGTATCTATAAGATCCAAAGATCCAGATTTCAAGATAAACCTAACAGGAGCATCGCGATTAGTTTGCTCTTATTATATGACAATGTGCAACATTGTGCGAAATTAAAACAAGGAAAATAAAGAAAATGCATATTGCAACAACTATGTATGTATTTACAACTGACCACAATCACACTTTAAAATGGCATACATACATTGTCAACTACAAAATATCATAACAATTTTTATCCAAGAAGTATCACGGTAAACTTGCTTCAACTCGCATCAATCAAAAGGTCATCATATAAAATCTAAACATTTAAAAACGAAAAATACGCAAGAAACAAAAAAATAAAAAAAATAAAAATTGTCGACAGCAGGAATGCCAAAACATGTTGAAAACAAATCAAAACCAAACGCTGGAGAAACTAAAATCTAAAATAAACTACGTCAGAAAACATCCGCTCACTCACAAATAGAATGCAGGCAACGTGAAGAAAAGGAAAAGTGTGAAAATCTGTAAAATTCAAAACATGCGCTCACAGAAATTCATCTCAACTTAGCTCATCACATCACATCAACACTGCTTATATACGCGCTATTATATAAATACGTGCATGCATATATTGTATACTCCCTGGTGCCCGAACTGGTGCTATATGGATGCTGAGCGGGACAGTTGGTTATCATACTTGTGTCAATCTGCTCTGTGTTCTATGCCGCTGATTTCTGATATGCATATGGCTTAATCTCGTTCCACAGAAATAAAATACCTTGGAGTTATTTTTGATAGCAAGCTCACCTTTGCTAAGCATGTCGATTTCATGATTTTAAAGCCTCCTGGAATTGGTACTGCTGTTTTTAATGCGATTCACTAACTTTAAACGATCCGACAATCGCAACTCTTTTCGACAACTTTTGTTGTTTGCAGCAACGATTGTGCGATTCATTGACTTGTACTTGACGACACTTAACGACACTTTATTCAAAGTACTAAAGAATGGCATCTTGATAAAACTAAATGCCAAAAGGGGCGAAAAACACAAAATGTAATGGAACGAAAATGAATGCGTGCTGCCGAATATAAATTTGCGAGCGGTTTTATTATATTTGATTAAAGTGAAACAAAATACTGGAAATAATTCAAACTACAAATTTGTTTAATTGTTTTGAAATATGGCAATGTTTCATTGTAGCAGATTTCGGACTCTCCTCTGAATGATTTAGTAGAATAGTCATAAACTCGACTTCATGGACTATCCAGAATCACCTGCAAATGTGCTGTGGTTCGCTCCATTATGGATCTTGTTATACTTCAAGGTATTTAGCTTTTATATTTAAACATGACGCTCCACTTGGCTCATAGAAAACCTGTCAGGCTGAGAAATTAGGTCTTCAGCCTAGTCTGAAGTTAGCCGATACAGCTTCTAAAATTCTATTGCATTCAAATGAAAGGGATTGCCCACATCCCGGAGTAAACGTCGATACACTGTTTGACCCCTTCTTCTTCGTCACCTCGTATAAGTTATATTCTAAATATTCAAACGATATTTTTAATTCCCCCCTTTTAATTTTGAGAATACAAATCACCGAATTTTAAATTTTTATTATATTTAAGTTGAAATCACGAATGTTTCTTTTCTCAATTGAGTTAACAACATCAAATTTGTTACCATTTATATTTCGATAATCGACTAGCTAACGACAACCGCTGATTCGACTATAGCGAAAATCGTAAAAAAATGGCTGCAGATTTGCAAAATCGTTAAGATTTTCGCTAAGATGAGTTAACCATGAGAATATCGATAAAATTAGTTAGTGAATCGCACTACAGATGTGTCAGGTTGTGCAAAAATTACTCATCTTTCGTAAACTTAATACCACAGTGGGAAAATACCGCCTAAAATGCGTTATAAATCAGAACAAAATTTAGCGAATTTCTCTAGGAATTTTTTCCAATAAGAAACCTTTCTTATTTAGGCTGGATATGATTTTAAGTAAAATTAAGAAGACAATCTGTAAAACAAAGATAAAAACGTATCCATATAATTAATCGACCTAAGGAATTCAAATGAAAACTTTTTTAATAAAATCTATTGGTAACGGTAAGACGAAACCCTCTTCACGTAAATTTTGTTAGTAGTTTATTTTCAAAAAAAAAAAAACATCGCACTGGTTTTTTTAAACTATTTTTTATTTAATTATTCAAGTTTTACTTATTATTACGTATACTTATTATATTATTCTAAAGTGTCTACCTTTTCATTGTTTGCCTTTTTAACGTTAAGGCATTTATTGCACAACTGGCAACTTTAATACAAATGCACAAGATAGACAATGAGAGGAAAAGATAGCGTCGCTATCGAGTAAATATATTAATTTTTATGAGCAGCTGTATATTGATTCATTGAAAACTTCACGAACAATACAAAAGTAAACCAAAAGTTTTCATTTTGTACGTACAAAAATCTAAAGAACAATATTCATAACATTAAACTAAGAACAATATAAAAGAGATTTTTTACAACACAAATAAACTCTACAGTCACTGATGCCAATTAAAATTTCTCATAGAAATTTATATTGTATGTATAATTTGAATTAAAAAGGGCTCTTTTAAAAATAAAAGGTTTTCTTTATTGATATGCTCAATAAGTTTATAGTAGAAAGAAAAGATCTCCTCATTAAATTTAGTTTTATGATTTTTAGCATAAAACCAAGGAGACATCTTCTTACAATTGCATATTTTTGGACAAAATTTCATAAACAAGGAGTTGTCTACCTTTTCCTATTTACTAAATTTGAGGAGAAATTGTAAATAAAATTAAAGCATTATATTATTTTGGCCTACCAAAACATTTCCCTATCAGACTTCTATCTTTCTAGACTTTACCAAAATTTGAACCATGGTACACGGAGTTGCTAGCAGTATGGTTGGAGATAGGGATAATGAGAAAGCAAACGATTTTCACACGGTTAGCGTGGCTGAGTAGTTGAATGCTCGCCTAGCAAGATGTGATGATCTCCGAAATAGCAGCTATCACTACTTACTTACTTAATTGGCGCTATAACCTCTTACGAGCTATCACTACTACCACTTTGAAAAATCATTGTTTCCTCATATTATTCCCTAATAAAAAGCCTGGCCTCAAGCACAATAAATTAGAGTCGTTTCAAACCTATAAGGCCAAAAATAATAATACATTTTTTTTCGTATCATACTGTACTTTATTTTATTTGCGAAAATTAAATTGTATTTTAAAGTTGAATATTTTTTTTGCTAAAAATGCATTTTTTTATATTAAATAAAGACTTCGGCATTGCGAAGACAGCACTACTTTACCTGTTGAACAGCCTCTAAGTTACCCAAGAACCAGTTAAGAAACCCTTCTAAAATTTTGCAGATGGACAATCGTCACTTCATAAAGTATCGCCTTATTGCAAGAGACAGTTGAAATCATTGCGTTATGATATATCGAGAACCAGTCCTACCTCTTTGCGAGCTAATTCTGGGCTAGTTTTTAACTACCGCGATTGCAGTTGAAACAGAAAGCAATGCAAAGATGAATGAATATCTCAACGGAAATACAAGCATATGTACATACATACGCACATACACACTATATGTGGAAATGTATTTGTGATGCTAAATTTCTATGAATGCACCACATAAGTATGCATGGCATGTAATGCAACAATAAAATATATGAAAAACATATACAACCGCTCACTATCTATGCTCACTAATTTACACTTGCGAATACTCACCAGAATGCTAACGAACTTGGACCCTATGCACACACTTGCAGATTGCTAAAGTTTAGAGTTGCATTCAAGAAAGGAAAAGAAACTAAAAAAACTCTGTATGTGTGTGCGTGTGTGTGTGAGCTTAAGCAGGAAAGCGTCTGATGCTGATATGGCTTGCACATACGGATATTATGATACGTGAGTGGTTTGCAGAAGCCACCGCGGCGATGTAGATCGGAACAAATAGCGAGAAATAAACAGGAGTTATAGATAAAGCGGCATAATGGATGGTGAGCTTTATGCAATGATATCAGCGCTTGAATACTTAATAATGTACCATACAAATTTATGGTGTTTTTTTAATACAACGAAATTAAAAAAGCTTATAGGCGCTTATAGTTAAGCTGGTGAATCGAATACTTAAGCCCTACTCAAATTGTCTTCTACATCTTAAGATTTTCAAAATAAAAAAATCCATTTCTTGAGAGGTTTTATATTTGTACTAGAAAACCCCGCCAGACGTTGCCCTTTGTGTATGCAACCAGAAAACGCATTTCGGTTTGTGTCACATTTAATCGGTGGCAACCCTCTAAATAACATAGGTGCATACCTTGTCTTCGTCGAGACGAACATTCTGATATTCATATTTTAAAATTGTATATCCTTGTGTAGAATTTAATTAAATTTTACTTCAAAAAAGGTGGCAACCCTCTTCAAAATATATCTATCAACTTCACCTTAATAAAACGAACCGCTTGATACCCATACTTTACTACTTCATATAACTTTTGTGGATTTTATTAAATTCGACAACCTTTGGCAACCCTTAAAACAGTTTGATATGAATCTTCTTTCCGAGATGAACCGCTTGATACCCATATTTGAAAATCGCATATAACTTGTGTATAATTTAATTCTACTATTCTAACAGGTGGCAACCTTCTCCATAATATGAGTATAAATTTTCCCCAAGCGAAAAGAATGGTTTGACACACATATTTTGCTATATTGTGTATAATTTAATTATATGCGACTATTGAAGCATGTGGCAACCTTCTTTAAAATGTAGCCAACTTGTCCTCAGCGAAACGAACCGTTTGAAATCGAAAATTTGATATTGCTCATAATTTATGTATAATTAAATTAAATTAGACTTTTCAAACAAGTGGCAACCTTCTTCAAAATATATTTATGAGACTTTTCCTCCCCACGGGGAACCGTTTGGCTCCCAGTTTTTATTACTTCATATAACTTGGGTATACTGTAATTAAATTCTACATTACAAACAGGCGGGATCCCAATCTAAGTTAGCTAGAAACCTTCTCTTAGAGACGAACCGCAATCAATATTTTAATATTTCATAAAATATATGCTTATTTTAATTAAATTTTAGCTTAAAATAAAATATAAAAAATCTCGGGAGTCGTTTCGAAGTGGGCATAGTTCGACCAGAAACACCATGGCACGAGATATTTTTTTTTAAGATTTCATATTTTATTCAATAAGATTTTATATTTAATCCAATAAATATAATGCACTTCATTTTGAAAACTTAAGCAATTTGTGTTTATCAAAAAAAAACAAGTAAAAACAGCGCTGTCTTCGGCTATGCCGAAGGCTTCATACCTTTCATGAATGGAAGAATAGTAAAAAACGTGTTATTGTATTACAATTTCGTATTACCTATAGTTAAAAGCGAAAATTTCCTTCAAATCAATAAAAATAATTCTAGTAAAGGCATTGTTATAAATTATTTAATGCTTTTCCTTATGTAATTAAAAAGAACTATGTTTTAAGAAGGGAATGGTTTTTGAATATTTTTAATATCGTATCGACGCTTGATATTTAACATTTAAAAAATACAAATAATTAAGTATTAATATGTAAGACCTACATATGTCGGTCTTTGAAAACAGTTATCAGATCCGTAAATAGTTCCCAAACGTTTAACGCTATGATTCATGTGATATTGCGCTGAGCTTATTACTTTTCGCAATAAATATTTGTCCTGAATTTATCTTGCCGATTTACACTGTGAACTCCGATCTTGATGAATACTAATATATAGCTAATAATGGTTGATGTTTGTGCAAAATTTCAAGCCTTTAGCTGTTTAAATGGAGGAGTTATGGTGCAAAATGCAATATCTGAACAATCGGTGGTATGGGAGCTATATGTTATATTTCTCCGATCTTCATGATTTTCAATACTGATACGTAGCTAATAATGGCTGATATTTCTGCAAAATTTCAAGCCTTTATCTGTTTAAATGGAGGAGTTATGGTGCAAAATGCAATATCTGAACAATCGGTTGTATGGGAGCTATATGTTATATTTCTCCGATCTTCATGATACTGATACGTAGCTAATAATGGCTGATATTTCTGCAAAATTTCAAGCCTTTAGCTGTTTAAATGGAGGAGTTATGGTGCAAAATGCAATATCTGAACAATCGGTTGTATGGGAGCTATATGTTATATTTCTCCGATCTTCATGATTTTCAATACTGATACGTAGCTAATAATGGCTGATATTTCTGCAAAATTTCAAGCCTTTAGCTGCTTAAATGGAGGAGTTATGGCGCAAAATTCAATATCTCAATAATCGGTTGTATTATATGTTATAGCCACCCGATCTGGCCGATTCCGACAAATGTTTAATCATTTGTACAACGACACCTGCTCACCAAATTTCATCAAAATAGCTCTAAAATTGAGGGACTAGTTTGCGTTCAAACAGACGGACAGACGGACAGACGGACAGACGGACAGACGGACAGACAGACGGACATGGCTAAATCGACTCAACTCATCGTCCTGATCATTTAGGTATACTTTTTGATGGGTCTATCTCTTCTCCTTCTGGCACTTACAAACATCGGACCAAACTTAATATACCATTTCATTCTCATGAAAGGTATAAAAAAACAACAGTTGATCTATAGAAGTGGTTTTCATTCGATTGTCATAATATTCGAAATTGAGCTTACCAAGTTTCTTGCAAATAGGCAGTGCAACGAACATTTTCCACATTTTCTATTTTTACCCACATGTTGTCCTAATCATGTTCAGAAAATTTGAGCAAATTATCTTGGATAGTTACAAAAACATCTCGTTTTTTTATCTTTATATGAGAGTTGAATAAGTTGTCGAATAACCAGAAAGTAAGTTGATGATTGGGATTCATAGCTGTATATTTTTTCTTTGATACAATTCGAAATAATAGAGGAATTCAGATTTTCCACACAATACTTAATTTTTGTTTCACCATGGACTTAGTTTGCCTTTTTGATACACTTGATAGGATAATTTCCCCTTGAAAGGTATAATTTGGTCGCCAATGCAAACTTATTGCTCTATTGGTTCATTTCGGCATCTTTTCCTTTTACTTTGTTAAGGGCTTTTATGAATTTATCACAGTACTTTATAGTTGTAGTGGTATTATCAATAAACTGAAGGCAAGTTCTGAGCAGACGAAATCGTCTTAAAGTCATTGTATCCCTGAAAAGAGTAATGCGTTTGGTAAAAACGGGGTAAATCTTCCAAACTGTAATTTCCTCTCATTATCTGGAAACCAACTAAATTTTTAACTTCTCCTCTGTGCGGCAGATTTTAAGTCGACAAAGAGATAGTATGCGTCGCTTCTCTTCGCAAGGATCTTTCCCAATAACCGGCGTAGCGTGAATATCTGGCACGGTGAGTTTACCAAGCCTAAAGCCCCACATATAGTGTCCAATCAGTTCGTAGATAGTTGGATTCAGTCTTTCACACAATACTCTCGCCACAACCTTATAAAAACTGTTAAAAAGGATCATCCCGCGGTAGTTGGCGCATATTGCAAGATCACTCTTCTTGTAGATTGGGCAGAGCGGAAATAATCTGTTGCATGCACCTTATCGGTTTCAAGGTTGAAAAGCTCAGCTGGTAATCCATCATCTAGCGGTTGTGCTGTTTCGAGATCGGGTGGCGAGATGTAGTAAAATCAAATGTCAAGTGAGTAAGACGTGTTTGTGCGGCGCTCTTAAGTTTTCAAGTTTTTTGCGGGTATTATATTGATATTTTCCAATTATTTGGTGTTAAACTGCGTGCGCTTGCGATACAAGTTGTTTCTGACCATCTTTTTAACTGATACTAGTTGATTTTTGCACCTGAACATGCAAACTATGCGCAAGAGTTCACGCAAACTGGCGCCCTCCCCGAAAACTCCGCTTACGCCTTCATCCACTTTGGTTGATAAAGTTGAGCGCAAGATTGATGAACTGAGAACCTCCGTTGTTGATGAGCTGACTGCAGTATTCAAAAAATCGGAGGAAAGGGTAATGCAATTGGTGAGTTAACTGCAGAGATGGCAAACTTAAAAATGTGCATAGCCGAAATTGAGAAGAGAGTGACAAAAGTTGAGACTTCGTGTGCTGACGTTCTATCTCTGCGCACTGAGCTTGTCGCTGCTCGGGTACAACTCAGCAAACTTGAAAGCAGCGCTGTCGCCTCTGATATAATTATCAACGGTATCCCCCAAGCAGTTGGTGAGAACCTCTCTGGTCTGTACTCTAAAGTTTGCGAGGCTGTTTCGCACAAACCACCGCCGCACAATGGTTTATGAGCGGCATTAAATCATTTTTTTCATGTTCTCTGATCTGAACCATTTTATTCAATTCAAGCTAAGAACTATCTAAATATGAAATTCCAACAATATCAGTCTTATAGCTTTATTACTTTTTTGTCCAGAGCTCTTGAAAGTTGACCTAAGTGAACGCTTTTGAAATGACCATATTATGTATGCTACCTTCTATCGCTTCATGCTTCTAAAATACTCACGTAATGACACTATAACCTATATTCTTTAGAAAATTGAGTATTATAAATGAGATACATGCAAATAAAAAAAAGTAAAAATTACTAAAAAAAATTTTTTTTCTACTACTATAAATGGACCAAAAATATTTTTTTTCTCCAACTTCTACGGCTTGCCACTTTTGTTCTACGACGAGCACCACCCTGAGTGTTATATCAAATTAAAGCTTGAAGTCTCACCTAACGATTAAAAGAAAATTCAGCTGCCCGTTTTTGCCCCTAAGCAATTCCGTAATGAAAAACTAAAAAAGGGGAGGAAAAAATTGGTTATATGCGCAGTAATTTATGCGTATAATCGCAGCCTTAAAGTATGCAATGCTTAAAATAAAAAGTTGGCGTCTTACAGGCAGGGTTTTATTAGTTGCATTGTTTTTGTAATTAAGTGATTAGTTATTAGTTTACATTTTGGCATTTTTATCAGCTGTGATTATTAGTTGCATTGTTTTGGTAATTAAGTAAGTGATAAAAGCTTATTAGATTATTGTTTATAAAGTGCAAAATATTATTTAAATATGGAAAATTTGCAATTATCTTATTTTGAAATTTATGATCTCTTCTTAGATTGTGATAAAAACATAGATGCAGTTTTTGATGTTATTAGTACAAATAATACCAATTTATCAATTATTCAATTAGATAAATTTCGAAACTTTTTAAATAAAAATTTTTTGCCAAAATTTAAAACCACGTATGAAAAATAGATTTGTTGAACAAAACGAAGTTTGGTTGAATAGTGTGTATTGTTTTGGTGGAGATATTCCAGAATATGAAGAACCAATGTGTTCTCGTGATGCCAAACGTGGACGCCCTTCTAAGGCTTTTGAACTTTGCCAATCTCGTGCAAAAAGGAGTAAAGTACAGCAGTTATGTGATAATAATTCGGCAGACCTTATATCATTAGCAGCCAAAAAAATTAATAGAGATGAAGAAATACCAAAACAGTTTACTACAGAAAAAGCACTAAGCCTCATTATTGATGCTTCTTTGTCGAAACATCAATACCAAATTCTAAGATTGAGTGCTAAAGAAATAGGATTTGATATTTTCCCTCCATATCATCAGGTTCTTGCAGTTAAAAAGGAATGCTACCCTAAAAATTTGGAAGTACAAGAGAATTATAGTAAAGTCAGTATGCAAGATTTACTGGATCATACTGTATCCAGAATTCTGAAGGTGAAAACCAAAGCTGAGATAGAAGTACTGCCAAGTCAACTGCAACTGATTTCTAAATGGGGCTGTGATGGATCTGCGGGGCATAGTGAATACCATCAAAAATTCAATGATTTAAATTTGAATGATAAAAATATATTTTTGTCATGTATTGTTCCTCTTAATTTAAAATGTAATGGTGGCGCAAATGAGTACTGGAGAAATACAAGGCCATCATCAACAACTTTTTGTAGGCCAATAAAATTTCAATTTATTAAAGAAACAGCAGAAGTAATTACTGAAGAAAAGGGTGCAAAATGAAATTAAAAATTTGAAAAAAACTATTGTTAATATATAAGGCAAAAGTTTTGAAATTTTGCATAATCCTATTTTAACAATGATTGATGGAAAGGTTGCAAACACACTCACACAAACATCAGGAATGGCTGTATGTTTTATTTGTAAAGCTAAGCCTAGCGAAATGAACAATTTAGAAATATTGAGGACAAAACCAGTTTCGGAGGAAGCGCTGCAATTTGGAATTTCCCCTTTACATGCGAGGATAAAATTTATGGAGTGCATATTGCACATAGCCTACAACAAAAGTTTTTCAAAGTGGAGAGTAAATAAGGATACAAAATGTGAAAGAGAAGAAGCTAAAAAGGAAATACAAAAAAATCTTAAAATTGTTTTGGGCATAAATGTGGACATGGTTAAACAAGGAATGGGTACTTCGAACGATGGCAATACATCCAGACGTTTTTTTGCAAATCCTTCCATAACGGCCGATGTTCTTGGTGTTGATGAAAATTTAATTCATCGCTTTAGTACAATTTTAACAGTAATTAATAGTAATTCCGAAATAGATGCAGAAAAATTTCATGTTTATTGTTTGGAAACTGCAGAACGATATACACAACTGTACAGCTGGTACTATATGCCTATTACTGTACATAAAGTTCTCATGCATGGGAGTAAAATTTTGTCAGCGGCAATATTGCCACTTGGTATGTTGTCTGAGGAAGCTCAGGAAGCTCGAAATAAAGATTACCGAAACTATCGCCTAAGCCACTCCAGGAAATGTGATCGAATATCCACAAATGAAGATGTAATGCATCTGTTACTAGCTTCTTCAGATCCATACATAAATTCATACCGAAAACAGTTCAAGAAAGTTGTATTGGATTTTCCTGATGATGTAAAAAATTTGTTATGTTAATGAATGTACACGAATGACTTTTTTATTATTAAAATTTTTATTTAAATATTTGCTTTCATTTATTTACAGAGATATTCATGGAGAATGGGCGGGGCTGTGGATGGATTTTATTTATATTTTCTTACAATAAAAAACAAGCAAATTCAAACCTGTGTAGCTTTTCTAAACGATCTAGCTTTGATAACTAGAGAGATATTGCATTTTTTGTGGTCATTTTGTATGGAAGGTAGGCGTGTTTGTGGGCGGATTTGGTTTATTTTTTCTGGATAAGCTTATATTTACAAAATATTACACTCTAGAAAATTTTGTTACTGTAGGATGATTTTTAATTTTTATGTTGTATGGGAGGTAGGCGTGGTCGTGGGCGGATTTTGTTAATTTTTTATATCTGACGTTATAATCACAAAATATGAGTCTGTACCAAAATTTGGAGCTCTACGACCATTCCTTGTATTTAATGCCTCGGCTTGTACTAGCCCAAACCACTGTGCGCCGCTGCGTGAAGTTTTTCGGCTGCGTATTGTAAAAAACACTGCGCAGAGAACCAACAATCATGCGCCCATAATTGTTAAGCTATCCTCTGCACACGATCGAAGTCAACTCTTCAAATCAATTGCTGCCTTCTGCAAATCCAAAAAGAGGCCGCTTTCACTTGCCGATATTGATCAGCCTGGGTATGGAATGATTAATGTAAATGAGAGCCTGCCTACTGCATTGCGAGAAGTAATGTCGTATGCTTCTGAACTAAAGAGAAAGAAGTTACTGGCATCAGCTTTCTTCATACGCGGCAATGTTTTTGTGCGGTTAAAGCCGGAAGAAGAGCCCAAAATGATGAAAACGAGAGCCGACCTAAATGCTGTTATTAGTTATACTAAGCTATAAATTGTTGATCTTAAAAATCATTGTGAAACATATGTTTTCTTTTTTTCTCTTCTCTTTCGTTCTTATAATGCTAAGATTTGATTGTAAGTTAGGCTCAAACTGTCCGTTCTCTTATCTGCTCTTTATCATCTTCCTGCGCCATGTAATCTGCTCTATCTTTTTTTCATCTAAATGTATCTCTTTTAGCTTTTATATACGTGCTTACTGCAAATTTGAGGTGCAAATCTCTATACTTATTTAACATGACTGGCCATGATTCAGATTTTGGCTCTAACGAATCAAATATCCATCCTGGATTTCAGCTATGTCACTTAAATGCCAGAAGTTTAAATAAAACCAAACTTGAGTACCTGAATTATGTTTTTGAAACTACTAATATTGATGTTGTTTGTGTGACAGAGACCTGGTTTAGGAATGACTATGACGATTGCCTTGTTAATTTATGCAACTTTTCCGTGCTGAGGAATGATAGATGTATCGACAAGCGAGGAGGTGGTATTGCGATATATTATAAAGGTGCAATGCAGTCTAAAATTGTGCATAAGTCTGATCATCTGGATAAAGTCGAATTCCTAATGGTTGAGTTTGCTTATAAATTGCAGCGCTGCCTTGTGATTTGTGTATATAACCCTTGCAAATATTTTGATTTAGGCAAGTTATTTTCAATTATAACCAAATATAGTGCAATTTATGAACACATTTTTTTGTGCGGTGACTTTAATGTTGACATGCTTGTGAAAAATGAACGTGCCAGTAATTTATTAGATGATATGTCAGGTGTCGGGCTAAAGGTAATAAATAAATTTCCTACTCGTTTTGGTCCTCATAGTAAACCTAGTTTACTTGATTTGTTTTGTGTCTCCAATACTTACAGTGTGCTGCACTTGGATCAGCTTTCGCTGAGTGGTATAAGCGATCACGAATTACTTTTTCTGAGTTATAATTTAAATCTAAATGTTCCCCTCAGTACGTCACCTGATCTGTTGTTTTTTAGAGACTTTAATAGCATAAACATAAAAGATTTAGCAGCTGAAGCTTCGGCTCTCCCATGGAATGGTGGCTGGTATTTGGGTGATGTTAATAAAAAGGTGCAACATTTTACCAATCTTGTTAATTATTTATTTGAAAAATATGTACCTTTACAAAAACGTAAGGTTAACAAAAATAAGCAACCGTGGTTCACTAGGGAGGTGCTTAAAGCAATAAGGGATCGCAATAAAAGTTATTTGTTCTGGAAAAATAATATACATACATATGCAATGAAAATTGGATGGCTTTCAAAGTGTTGCGTACTAGAGCCACTTTTATATTGCGACAGGGCAAGAGAAACTACTTCCAGAGCAAACTCGATTGCGGTCTTCCTCCTAAGGTGCTATGGAGCAATTTAAAATACCTTGGGGTGAAATCTAGCTCAACTGCTGAATGCAAATTTGACGTAGATGACATGAATGAGTTTTTTTATACTCGAACAACTCCCGAAAATGAAGCTTTTGGGCCTGACAGTAATTCTTTGTGTGATAAGGGCAGTAAATTTGATTTTTGTCATGTGACGGAGTCGGACGTGATACCATGTATTTTATCTATTAAATCTAATGCAATAGGTGATGATAAAATCAGCTCAAAATTTATTAAAATACTTTTGCCATATATTATTGCACCTTTGACTCATATTATCAATTTCTCAATAACATCGCTAACGTTTCCTGATAGTTGGAAAATAGCCAATATAATACCTGTTGCAAAAAAATGCAATGCAATGTTACCTTCAGACTATCGTCCTATAAGCATTCTGTCGTCATTGTCGAAAGTCTTTGAAAAACTACTTTTAAACCAGATAATGAGTTATATGACTGAAAAGTGCTTAATTTCTGAATACCAATCAGGGTTTCGGCAGGGGCATAGCTGCGCTACTGCCATGTTAAAAGTTCTTGAGGATATAAGGCCAAACTTTGATAAAGGGCATCTCACAATCCTTACTTTATTGGATTTTTCGAAAGCGTTCGATACTGTGTGTCACAATATTTTACTAGCCAAGCTCGAAAAATATTTCGGTTTCAGCAGCCATGCACAAAAATTAATGAAATGTTACCTAACAAATAGAAGGCAGAGAGTAATGTCCAAAGGATCCTGCTCTGACCTATCGACAATAACATCTGGTGTTCCACAAGGTTCTATCCTTGGGCCAATTTTATTTTGTTTGTATATTAATGATATAGTAAAATGTTGTAAAAATGTTAATAAACATCTATATGCAGATGACGCACAAATATACTTATCCGCGCCTATAGGTCTTTCGGAGGACTTAATCATCAGGATTAATGAGGACCTAGATTCGATCTCTGAATGGTCAAAGCGAAATATGCTAAACCTCAATGCATCTAAAACGCAAGCTATAGCCTTATCTCATGTGCAGTATAATCTCGAAGATGTGTCGCCAATAGTGTTAAATGATTGTGTCATAAAATACGAGAATGTGGTAAAAACCCTTGGCTTTAAACTTAATAGGAGTCTTACATGTGTGGACCATGTCAATACATCTGTAAGCAAGTCATACTATGTGTTGAGGCGGCTATGGATAACTGCGGCATATATTCCGCAAACTACTAAACTTAAACTTGTAAAAACATTAATAGTCCCTTTAATATCCTACCAAGAATTAGTTTATAGTTATTTAGACAAAGCTTCCATGTATAAATTACAATTGGTTATTAATAGTGCTGCTAGATATATTTATTTAAAGCGAAAGTTTGACCACATATCGGAGTTCTCAACTAAAATTCTTGATGGTGGCTTATCACAATTCTTTGACCGTCGTTCAGTACTATTTCTTCATAGGCATTTGCACAGTCCAGTCGCTCATGTAATCTCATTGTACCACAATCAAAGTATTTAGTAACGTCAGGAATGTTTTTCGTTAGAGCTGTGAAATTATGGAACTCCTTACCAAATGGATTAAAATTGGAATGTAACCCTAGGCGCTTCAGACTTGCAGTTCACTCTCTCTTTCTATCCTAACCATCTAATCTGTGCTACTTTCAACGCTTTACGTATTCCTTTTCCCTTTCAGCTAAATGTACCTTAACTTTAATTCTACTTTTAATTTCATTTTAAGAAATTGTACCCATACTTTTAAGTTTTAATATACATTTGCACTGTAAAAGACCAGGTCTTATTTGTGTGTATTCGAATAAATGAAATGAAATGAAATTAAATGTTGATGCCGTCATAAGGGATTTGGAGTTTGGGAACTGCATCTTCTCCGGCGACATTGTCACTATTTAGTAAAGTTTAGAAGTATCCCTGCTTCGATTGCGGCTTTCTAACGACCAGTTTTATTTGTGTAATTGAACGCACGTTTTTTCAATCAATCGCAGTCCGTTGGCGGAGGTTTCGTCGTGGAGATTGAATTTTACAACAGTGTGACCAAATATGCCTTCCTTAGCCACTCCAGCATTGAAGTCGGCAAGCACGACTTTGATATCGTGACGGGGACACCGTTCGTAAGTGCATACTAGGTGCTCGTCGGAGTGATCCTTGACGAAATCGTCCTTCTGTTCTGTCGGGGATAAGAACAACTCAAACAGATTTTGAAAAATTTCGATTTGATGCCAGTCGTGGCGAGACGCTCCTCCGTGGAATGAACGATATTACTTGGCGACGAAGTCTGTCGCCCACTACAAATCCAACACCGAACTTACGCTCCTTTACTTGGAAGCAGTAGTAGACGTCGCAAGGTCCAATGGTTTACTTAACTTGCCCCACCCATTCCATTTCTAAGATGGCGGTGATGTCGGCCCTTACTCTCCATTAAGGTTTCTAGGTACATGCCTTAAAATCATAATCCTCAATAGGTTGCATTTGGTCGTCATCAAACAAGGGAGATGTTATACGAGGCTTGTTAAAATTCGTCATTGGTTCTAATATTTTACGTGGCGGGTCGCAAACCCAGCGTACAACCAGATATTGTAGAATTTTTTTTAAGGACACATTTAAAAGCAAGCCGGGTAGGTTAGTTACCCCATCTCGCAAATGACTTGCTCACGTGCACGAACGTGGACGTAAGAGTCAGGATTGAGTATAGTCGCCCCACTGTAACTACATACCAAGAAGGACTACACTCCCTTGCACTACTTCATCTATTCCATTACTTTTAGTAGATAAGATTTCCATTTTATAGAAGAAGCTGAAAAAGTTGTGTAGTTCGAAATCTGCAATACCTTGCACAAATTTCCGAAGAGGAATATTACTCGTTTTAACGTTTGAATAGCTGGTAATACAACTCCACTCCTTTCGCTCCTTCCGCTCATGCACTCGGTGCGGCGGCGCCTGCTTAGTCGGAAATGGAAATGGAAATTAAGTAAACAATTATTACAATTATTAAGTTGATTTTAACTTAAAGACGCTCGGGACACTGTGACACATCGTGACTTCAAAAAATTTCGTTTATATCAGACGTAGTAATCCGAAAAACTCTAAATATTTGTTATGAGCGTTTCTGATAAAAGAGGAGAAATACCCAACTTTTCATATTTAAATACATTCACTGCACGCATATTACGCATTCGTATTTATTCACAGTACCAGATTTATATTTTAATTTTGTATCAGCCACAGGGCGCTATATACATAAATAAACCAATAGTAGTAGTTGGTTGAAAGATACGCAATGAAAGTTAAATGTTGCTGCGAAGAGAAGAGCAAAACGGGAACACATCTGCATCAATATGAACATATTTATTTGATAAATTTCATATTTACATTTAAATGATATTCGGCGAATGACTGAAATGGAAAACTGTAATACTTCGAACAACGGCAAGCAGCATGCCTTGCCAGCTCGCAATTTTCGCTTATGCACCGAAATTTATATTTCCATTATCCACACACACACACATACTCTTGCAGATATGTATGTATGTAGATTTAAGTTACAATACTGTTGCAACTGCCTTGGCCTGCGTGAATCGTTTCCTTAAATCAAGTGGTGCTTATGGTGTTGGGCACTGCGTGCGTGGAATACAATCAGATTGTATGCGAATGCTACAAAACTAATGGGATTTACCAAAGGATTTTGGAAAATGAAATGCTTCTCTTGGAAATTTGTTAAGGATTATTGCAAAGAATATGTAAATACAAATATATTTCTAAATGCATTCGATTTTGTATTAACTGAACTACACTCAGACTCATTTTAAGTTAGGCTACTTATATAAATTATGCGGAATGACCATATTAGAGAGCGGGACACAGGGCCTGTGGGACTGATTTCGAAAAAGGCGAGATGGGCGGAAAAGGTCTTCAAAAAATTGCAATTTTGTTTATGAAATTAGCACAAAAATGCGGTTCCTTCGCAGGAGTTAATTTTCCTTCGAGGTTTGCTGAGTTTTTTGACGATTAGCTAATCCCACAGAGAGTAGTAATGACGATGAGCAGGAAATATGTTTGTATGTAACTAGCAAATCAATAATTTAGGTTTTGAATTTAGGGAAAACTTCTACCAAATTTCTAACATCTACAGCAAATACTTAACCTTCCGCCCTCGTCTGTCACATACATTTTTGAATTAAAGAAAATGCGAATCCATTTAATGTGGGTATATCTACGGTTAAATACACAGGTTTTCTTAAATAAAATACATTATTTTAACGAATTTGAAATTCTTGTGAGTTTTTTATAGAACTTAAAAATTGAATGTCCGGATGAGAGGAATTTGAAACAAATACTTAGTCCCGCGCCCATTTCTAGTTCCGATTTGAAAACTATCATATTGTATATACGTATAATGGATTGGACCGGAAAAAAGTGTATGATTACATGAATGCATATTTCTATCCTATAAATGGTAAAAATCTAACATTAACATAACACAATTATCTCAACATCTTATTAAAAAAATGAATAATTGTGATAAGTAATTAATTTGCTGCATCTTGCTGTTCTTTTGTCTACATATGTACATACACTTGCGGTCAATAAAAAGGCACCACCAAATATAATTGAAATAAGATCACATGAGCAATTTGTTTATAAAGTTAGAATATTAGTAATTTCTATTTGTTTGGCAACATAGCGTAAATTAGTTATCCACAAAAAATTTTCTCGAAAATGGTTTTTATTTTTGTGCATTCATTATTTCATCCACAAGGTGTAGAGGCCCCAAAACATGATATGAAAAGCAGCCCCAATTCATTTGACTTTGAGGAAACTTTACTTTCTTTACTACACAACTATCCTGCAACCTCTCACCACCTGAATGGCGCACGTAAAGCAAATTTTGTGAGCTTAGCAAATTAAATTTGCTTTCGTCAGACCACATAATCTGTTGCCAATCATTTTGATCCCAAGAAATTCGTGCAGCCTTCATATTTTTTGTGTTAGTAGTGGCTTTTTGGCTGGGCGTCTTCCATATAAACCCACATCTCTAAGCCGTCGGCGTATGGTTTCGACACTTGAATCCACTTGGTGAAAGTTTTGCATCTCCGCCCTTATAGAAAGTGCATTTTTAAAGCGGTCGCTTAAACTTATCCACAGCAGTATGTTGTCTGTTCTCTCAGTCGACTTTTGAGGACGACCTGATCCCTTTTTACGCTCCAACACATCACTAATCTCTTTTTTTTTTGTAAAAACCGAACAATAGTTGAATGGCTACAATCAATTCTAACTGCTATTTGCCGAGAAGATAACTTTTCTTCATCTAATGTCAATGTGCGAATTTTTTGATCACGCCTTAATTTCTTCCGATTATTTGAACTTTTCAAATACACAACCAAAACACGACCATAACTGAACAGAGTGCAACCCAGTTTCATAAAAAATAATTTTTTTCTCAGTGCTTACTAGATCTAGTAGAAATTGTTTTCAAATTTACAGTTATATAGCTGAAGATGGTCTACCAAAGTGGTGGTGCGTTTTTATTAACCGCAAGTGTACATATGTATATACTACATTCATTGAAACGATTTTATCACATTCATTAATGATTTCAAATATTTATAACTTTATACTATGTTATCGGCATTATATAAGTAGACTATCAGTGATGTGGTAAATGCAGACATGCAACGAGAGTTAAGCGTTAAGAGTGTAACGATGAATACTCTACTGGCTGTCAATCAATTAACTAAGCTGATTGCCATGCCCTGGTCGCTGTGGTTAAGCACGGCTAAGTTTGTTACAATCTTCTTGATGAGGAAGCACAAAGTTCTTAATTTATCTCAATGGCATAACCCTTATGCTCTCGGAGGGAGTGAAATAATTGGCATTGCTGGAGCGGACCATGTAGGATGTTGCTTCATTGTATGCCTGAAAGTCAGTCAACCCCGGCGTTTACCTTTAAAAACGTCATTTTTTCATGGGCTTCTTCTTGGACTGGTTATGAAGAAAGATTAATGTTAGACTTATATCCCATGTTGATAGCATTCTCTTCCAACTTGTATTAATGGATCCGGTCACCAAATACACGAGATGTGTATATAGTGTCGGTGCCTGGCTCCAAAAATATACCCGGTAACTGCAAATAGGCAAGAAACTACTACTACTTCCGGATATGAAGTCAACACCTCTCAATATGCAGAAAGAAGGCTCAATAACATCTTGCAAATTCTGATTTAAACCGAACTTATCCGAAGCGGGAATAAAATATAAGCCGTTGAGCAAAATTTTAGCAGATTTTGCCTAAATTTGATAAAATAAGATTTGATCATCCCATTCACCTGGAACGCACTCTCCTTCGACAGATGACTGGAATATTTACTGGCCACAGCTTAATGGAGAGATGCAATAAAATAAATACAATAAATAGTATGGGACTGCAGGCAAATGCCCTCTGTCGCGGATGTGGTGATGAAAAAGAAGTCGAGCACTATATGGCATTGATGTCGTTTTCCTCAATATTTCTTTGGTTGTCTAACTGCCCTTAGTTCAGCGGCACATATTCAAGAGGAAGGAAATGGTCGAGTAGCTTCTAACACACCAGGTAGTTATTATATAAAATTACCCCTTTCTTTTTGATTTCCGGCGCAACTCCCTCCTATTTATAAAAACTTCAAAAGTTGTAGGGACTTAAACTAGAGCGTCACTCAAAAAGGAACTCCGACTGAACGTGTTATGAAAAACTGAACCGATAATGAACTGAAAGGTCTTCATCATTGGGGCTTTGGAAAATATCTTTCAACAAGAATATTACAAAGTTAGATCGATTCTGAGAGTGAGGGATGAAAATAGAGGCTTAATTAGAAGACCCGTATCGCGGCGTTTGTTTATGTATTAGTTCGAATTTTTTTTAATCGACCTTCGAACTTTGCAGTCAAATGCAATAAATTTCTTCCCCTTCTTCCTCTTTTTCCTCGTCTTCCCCTTTTTTGTTTCCAACCACCGCACAGGTAGCGATTTTTATTTATTTCGCACAAGCGAACTAATATCAAAAATAAAGATTCAGTTCAGGGGTTGTTAATGGTCCCGACATACGGAAACTAATGAGTCGTCAAGATTTTGACCAAGTTCTGACAGACCGAGAATTATGTAAATGCATGGCTCGCATTGAAAGCAGTCATTAAAGGACTTTTGGGTAAAGAACGCAATGACAACTACAGGCAATCTGTTGCAAACATGTTGGCAGCTTTCGATGAAATTGGGGTTAATATGTCGTACAAATTCATCTCTTCCATCAGCATCTTGATCAACTCGCTCAACAGTTGCCAACTGAATCTGATGAGCAAGGCGAACGTTATTACCAAACTGCGCTTCCATTTGAAATAAGGTAACTATAGAGTGTGCATATTTTGAATTCCTAGATGTTTCTAATATCTTTGTCAGAGTGCACAATTTAAACATGTTAACGATTGAAAACTATTTTCGTTTTAGGTACAGAGGAAAGAAATCTCCAGATGCAATACTCGCTGAAATTTGTTGGTGGTATAAAAACACCTTTGAAGAAGAGGAAGACGAGAAAAAAAAGGAAGAAGGGGAAGACAAAGATGAAATTCCAGAATATCTGTTGGACGAAATTATCGACCTTTCTGATGACGATGACGATGACCAAGATATTAGAGAGAGCAGCCGCCTGCTAAACGGCAACTGGCCAAATCATTAATTTACTTTTCATAACTAACATTTCAAAATTATATTTTTTTCCATATTTTCGTAATTTCTTTTTCAATGTTTCTTCAAAATCAACACTGAAAAAATTGGTACATAAGAAATGAGAAGTAAATAAATATTGAGCTGGAAAACGCAAGTTTTGTATTATGATTGTTTTTTTTTTCAACTTTTATTGAGGAAATTTATTGAGGAAACTGAGAAGCATATGATAGATCAAACAGAAAACAAAAAAGACTTAGTTTTGTGGAAAATATGTTCAAAAAGCATGAAAAAAAATCCAACATTTTGCTTCATAAGCACTAAAAAAATTTTCTAAATCAATTTTTTTTAATTTTAATTGTTGCACAGGTCTCTAGCAATAATCTGGCTTTAACAGATTGAAAAAATATCAATTAGTCGACGAGTTGTAGCCAAAAAAAACATATAAACAATATGCTGAAAAACGGCATTTGACTGCAAAGTTCGAAGGTCGATTAAAAAAAAAATTGGAACTAACATAAACAAACGCCGCAATACGGGTCTTCTAACTTAGCCTCTATTTTCACCCCTCACTCTCAGAATCGACCTAACTTTTGCTAACCTGAATTTGTTCCACAGTGTTGTTATAAATATCAATTATTTTTGCGCTATCAACGGTAACGGAAGCGCGCTCGTTTTCAAAGTAAAATATTTTCTCGAAAAGCCGAAGAAAATATAAATTTCCCCTCGTAAAAGGGCGTTCAGTTTACAATAAATTTTTAAAAAAATTATAGGAGCTTTATTTTGTCCTCTTAATCTTTAATAATTTACGATGTTTTCAGCTTCAAATATGGTATTATTTAATATTTAAAAGAAATAATAGTCATGCATTTTTATCAGGTATAATTTTTAGGCTTCTTCATTATTGACTTTAAGGAACTGCAGAAGAACATGTTGTCATGAATAAAAGTTCACTTTTTTTAATTAAGCTACATACTTAAATATGCCAAGCCCTAGTCGATGAATTTATCGTAGCACGATTTTACGAGATTGTAAGAAGGAGTATATACACACATAATATATGCTTCGTATGATTGATTCGGCTGTAGGTTTTTCTTAGATTTCTCGAAAATTCGTACTACAATGGATTCAGTGATAGCCCCAATTATACCGTGATTTGAGGAGCTTCACAAATCTCAAGGAGCTTAGCTTTCAAATGATACAAAAAGTGTAAACTTTTAAGGCGCTTGATTTAGGAATTTTTGTTACCGTTCGGTCATAAATTTTTGGAAATTAAGCTGGCGCGGCGGTTTTAGTAAATAAATCACTTTTTTTGTCTGAAATAAATTATATATATGGGAACAATATTAATCTTTATAACGAAGGCATATTTCTTAAAATTTTCACTCTGTAGTAAATTAAAAATGTACTTTTTACTGGATTATTAATATTTTTTTAAATTTAAAATAAAATCTGTAATTGAAAGACCTAGTAAGAAATTTACGATACGCCGAGTCGTCTAACAAGTACATGAAAAGAGAATTAACAAGGAATTATAATGTTTGCCTTAAGAACTTAAATTTTTTTTGTAAAAATTTATAATTTTTGTAGCAAATAGATATAACTTTTTGTCAAACCATAGAATTCGAATTTGCCAGAAAAGTGTAACTAATTGTGGCGTTCAGCTAAGGTTACCGTATACAGGCTATTTATAACGAAACAGCAGTCGTAGCGCCGTTTATTTCATCCGAGTAGCCGCGTTGTTTTGCTAGTCGGTTACAAAGAAACAGACCTACTATGGAAACAAGCCAAACTCTAATGCACATATGTACGTAAATAAATATGTTTTTACTTTTAATATATGTACATCTATTTGCGCTGCTTTTATATGCAGATTAACTCGAATAAGTTGTTTGGCTAAGAATTTGCAGAAAACATAACGTAAATAATAAATAAGTAGCAGACCTTTCAAGTTAGTATGCAAATATGAACGTCATTGTAATCGCAAAATTGCAATTTATTTTTGTTTACAAAATAGTGAGATAGATAAGGAATTCAGGGAAAAACTCTAGGAACGTATGCACATATGAAATAATTGTAAATGACTGATATGTAGATATCCCCAAAATAGAGTGAAGCCATAAATAAGACAAGAATTTCGATTACAGTTAAGATAAATTAAGCGAAGTCACAATGGGACAATTTTAAGGTAATAACTCTAAAGCCATCTTAGCCGAATGTATAGCATGTGTGCGCTTCATTTGGTGTGTTCCGCGTTTTACTCCTGGATTGCGGAAGTAGCATCAAAAAATGAGAGAAAAGAGTTTTTCGAACAGCGGTCGACCCTCGGGATACAATGAGAAACCTCCTAGTATATTTCTGCCACGAAAAAACTTCCCACCACAATCATATGCCATTCGGAATTGGCACACTCCCCCCAATTTGTTTTATAACATCAAGACGCACACCAAAGATTGTAGGAGAAGTTTGGCGACACATCGAGCTAACTTAACGAAAAGTCAGAATAAGTAAAGTGACAAATAATCTTAGATATTTATGTAAAAGAGTCAAATAAGGAACGGAACTTCTTAGCCAAAACGTTCGCTATAATTTAAATATTTTGCAGAGAACCGATCATCAGTAGGGAGGCAAGCATTTCTATATAGTGCTTTTCATAACTACATATACAGCAGGTACTTAATGGCAATTATAAATTTTTCTTTACTCTTTCATAAAAACACTGTTCTTTCTGCAATAAAAACCTTATAAATACAAGTCTGAAACTTCCTGAACAATTGTAAAGAAACTCAACAAAATTTTCAAAAAAAATTCAGAACCAGAATTTTTAGACAATTCTTGGGTATGCAGTTCCTTAATGAACATAATTTCAGTAATCGCCTTGATTTTTGATAATTTTGTTATGCTGACGGCTTGACTTTTGTTTTTCACCCTAGTGACTCGTATTCAAAATTCGGACGGAGAGAATAATTTTAAAAATATTTTCCAATTTTTTTCTAATATCCAAATGCATTTCTGCCACGAAAAGACTTCTCACAAAAATCGTCTACCTTTCGAAGTGGGCGTAAAACAGTATACACTTAATTATATAATTATGGTAAGATCAGAAATTTTTGCTAGAGCCACTAAAATCAGGAACCCTCTTTGTTGCTTAAGCGTTTTACAAAAATTTTTTGAGTCCCAGTTTGATGTCCTATGGCGCCATAATAAATCGAACTCGAACAACGTTTCAATATTAAAAATTTTTTGTTCCGTTATGTTTCGATTTTCAAGAAACTCCTTTGAATTGCATCAGAAATAAATATCAATAGGAAGCATCACGTCGTTCATACTATTTTGGTAGCAAATGGTATTATTTAAAGGTTTCTCTCGGGCCCACCAATAAATATAAACAATATTGTTTGATTTAAAAAAAACTAGCTGGTTTGTCAAGAGAGCAGATCCGAAATATATTTACAGCATTATTTATTTATATCCTTGCATATTGTGTAGTGTGTTGGCCGAGCACAGTACTGGAGCATCGATTTCGGCTTAATAGATAAATATAATTTTCGTATAAACATTCACCATTTCATTTAACACTCACTAGTGCATCTTGAACCTGGATTCGGTATATAAGGAAGGTGCATTAGGAATCGGTGTATTTCTCCCTTTTAAATACCCGGCGCATATTTGGTTTTGTTGCATGCAAAAAAAACAGTTAGTCGTATATATAACAACTTTCTTAACTATAAAAAATTGTAATAAAAAACTTACATAGCTCGATGTTTGGCCGAACTTCGCCTGCAGTTTGTAATGTTCGTCTTGAGGTTGTAAAACGAAATTTAGGGGCAGAAATAAGCCTTGGTTTGCCATTGCCTGCCGAGGAGCGGTCTCAATTAGAAAAACGCTATAAAAGCGATGTTACTTGCCCCGGTCAGGATTCGAACACGGAACCCAGCGAATGAAGCCCGCACACACTACACCAACGGATACGGAAAAATTAAGAATACAAAGATATATAAATCGCACTTTTGCTGTCTACCAAAAAAAAAATCCTGTCATAGCTATGCACTTGCAGTTTATTGTTTTACAGTTGGGAAATTTTCATTAAGGTATAAAAAATGAATGTGTGTCCTATATACAAGTACGAAGTGATCCGCCGGTATTACAGTAGATTTGTGACGCTCCCGGGCCTAATAATTTTTGGAAAATGAGCGGTGTCACGGTGTCCTCAAGGAAGAGAAAATTGGAATTCATCTCATATTTGATGCATGTGTACAATATTTGCTCTTTATAAAAGTTATATATATTTATTTATTTTTTTTTTTTTAATCAGTCTCACACCCCAATTTAATATCTCTTTCGAGATATTGGACGTAGATGCATTATATTTCGCATATATATGTAGTAAACGTTTCCTTACCGATCGGTATCCGAGAAAAAGCATACTTCCAACCTTTCGCGGTCTTTACTTGCTTCTTCAAGTAAGCGAAAATTGCAAGCAGGTGAAGACCGCGCGTCATATTCTTATATCCGATAGCACTCCCGGAATTGCCACACAGTGTCACTCAAAATTGGTGCATCGATAATTCTTCTCCGAAATATAAATCGACTACGAGTATGCAATGGAACAAGGCCTGCTGCAAAAAAAGGGGTACCCCATATCATCAAAGCGACCATTCTGAATGGTAACTGAAGAAAAGAAAGCAGCCTTATTTCAGAAATCTCTATCATCTCAAACGGAGTGCTATTTGATTTGATATATTTGAAATATTCCATCCGCCCTTCTTTCTCAGCAACATATATATATGTATGTGCATCTCAATTGTACGTGATAAATAAATACCTAAAAATATGTCTACATTATTATTTAAATAAAAACAAAAATAAATCTGTATGATTTCAACCACACCTATTTTCCAAAATTTTGATTTTTAAATATGATTCCCCCTAATTAAATTCCTCGTATAAAATTTGAAAGATTTTGCTACATGATTTTGTTGAATATCGAATGTTACGATTGTGTGGTTTTCGTTTTATTTCCATCAAATTAAAAATTTCACACATATTATCTGGGTGAGATTTTTATCCGATTTCGCCAACTTTCAATACCAACCTACCTTGCGTGCAGGGTAGCGTGTATGCCCCGTTTCGTTAAGATACCTCAACGAGTACTCGACTTATCCAATGCACGGACGCACGGACAGACATGGCTACAATTTATATATATACATATATATCGATTGCTTTATGCTGCTACAAATAACAGTTTAGTGAATAAGGTTATAATATCCTGGGCATCAATGCCTAGTCCCCCTTTTCTCCTAGTCTCCTTTTTCTGGATTTTTTGTAAACTTTTCAACAAATTATGATCACCATGTGAAAGTGCGTCTCATCTCTATCCGAAATCGGTGAAAAAGTGCAAAATGATTTGTTTGACACATAAGCTGCCTTTTAACCAAATCACATGCGTATTTTATCGCCGGCTAGTGCCCGGGACTAAAAAATATAAACTGTAGATACTGCACCACTTTGAGATCAGTACAGCGAACTGTATCGTAGTAAAAAATTTCATTTATTAAAATCAAAAATCTTAATTTTATCAAATAAAAGCTGTATATAAGTAAATTGATGAGTTCGATCACTTAGTTTATTTATAATGCAGTTTTGATACCCCTTTAGTAGTCAAAAATGGTGTTGTTAAAAATTTGAAATAAACAACACTACGTGTATACATATAAACCATTGTATATATTTCATTACATACTTTATGAGGTCATTACCTATCTGCTGGCCATAGTTGCTGATAACGCGATGTGGCACAATCAAATCAATTAAGTGAGCACTATTAATTGTCTAGTAAGTGCCAATAATGTTGCGAATGTTTTCGTCTCTTCATATGTAATATATAGTTAGAGTTCGTCTTCATGTCATTAAATCTTTTACGATACTCACTCAAATTTAAAATAAACTCTTGAGTATTGTGTTGTCATCGGGTTATAATCTACAAATATTTAAATCCCAACTTTTCTAACGCACACATGAAATATTATTTTATAGGACGACATACGGAGCTTAAAGCTTAGCTGCTATAGCCCCCAACACAATTATCTTATAAGATATATGCTACAAGGCAATTTTATGTAAATAAATAAATATAGTAAATGCGTAAAACTGTCAGCAAAAAAAAACTATCCAAACTCAGTGAACTTTTTCAATAATTTCAAACTTTCACTTTATTCTAGCAGTGGGCTTCAAGACTGCATACAAGAAAATCAAAAATTCCGACGTACATTTTTTCAAAGTTTATTAAATTTTAGTTAAATTAGCTAAAATTGTATTTTAATTATATATTTAAAAAAAAATTCCCGGAAAAGCTTAAACAAAAGAGAACATTGTGAATATTGTAAAAAGTCACTGCAATTTATGTTATGAGCAACGGTAAATATATTGTTCATATGAGATATTTTCTTCCCCGCTCAGCCACCACCTAGCGGCTAAATTTATTGCGAAATTAATTATTTTGGTACAGGTAACATATGATTCGAATTTCACTCAAATTTTAATTTAAATATTTCGACTGGCGCGCCTGGCAAAAATTTCAAGCTTCTAACTTAACGGAAAGTTTGCATAAAACCGATCCCAAAGACGACCACACAGCAAGCCAGGAAAGCGAGTGAAGTAAACATACTTACCTAATTGGCGCTATATCTGCTGAAGCAATTTTGGCGAACTTTTTCCACAATTTGTGGTGTACATCTTGATATTGTAACACAAATTGAGAGACCTACAGTTTTACGCCGATTCCGAACGGTCAATGTTTTTTTGTGAGAAATATTTTTCATTTCAGAAATTCACTCGCAGGTTTGCCATAGCCTGACGAGGGGCGGCCGCTATTAGAAAAACTTTTTCGATATATTTTGATGTTACTTGCCCCGGGCAGGATTTGCTCCCGGGACCCATCGAATGAAGCGCGCATACGCTACCCGCTCGGCTACGGTGGCCGATTTATAAATAAATGCAGTAAAAATTAGCATAGGTCAGGTCAAACCTCAATAAATGTAACCATAAGGATTACGCGCACCATTTTGAGCAGTACAAAAACTTTTTCATTTGATTATATTATCGAATATAAAACGACAGTCAATTGCGGAATCTATTGCTCGGTTCGTTTTTCGGGCGCTTGTAAAATGCAGATCAAATTTACCAATCAATTAAATATTTTCAAAGAAATTGTGGGTTGAACTCTTTTAAGCCTTTTCGATTGCATACCCTGAAAAATCTCAAGATGGCGTTGATGTAAATGTAATATGTACATATGAATGTATTAATAACTAGGTCATATCTTAGCGCTTACTCGACATTAACTCGCTTCCAGTCGGTATGTTTGCCCATTTATTGCAGTGTAAAATTATGTTTGCTCTCAAATGTCTTTTGCTGACACAGCAATAATTCACAATCCTGGCAGTACAGCATGACACAAGCGTGTAACGCCTCGCCGCCAAAATTACTCATCGAGGTGCAAGCGAAAATAGCGTACATATTTATAAGACTCGCTACTAATGCGCAGTAACCGATGCAATAGCTATGCTCGAAAGAGTTGGCAACAATTTGTTTGCAATATAATTCTACCGCAGCGGCAGCATAAGTTTTGTGGTGCAAATTTGTTGCAATTGCAATTTTCATAGTAATTGCTAGGTAAGATAGCAGAGTGAAGAAATATTTTCAGCTAAAATATACGACGAAGAAAATATGAGGCTGCAGTAGCGAAAGTTTGAATTTTCCAAAGTAAGGAAAATGCAAAAACACAATGATTGTTGCTGGTAATCATAGTTTGCTTCACAAACTCGCTAGGTTTTGCTGCAACAGATTATTGCCGCATATTTCCTGCATATTTTTATGCTTTAGTACAGGAACAATGAAACAACTTATATAAAAACTTACAACTTGCTTTTGCAAAGAATGCGTGAAAACAGGTAGCTAGGAGGACAACTTTTATGCGATTCACCGAAACTTCGCGTATATACACGCATGCACATACATATTTCCATTAACTATATAAGGAAAATTTTAAATTATGAAATAATTGTCTGGTTCAAACCTGTATCCATTTGGCTCATTTCAAAGTACTTGTTTGATTCTATGGCTCTTGTAACCACAATATCCACAAGAACACTATGGAATTAAACTTGTATTTAAATGAAACGTATCTTCCATTATATTGATCCCTCTGTCTGATTTTATTTACATTACCAATCATTTTTTGAAGGAATGAAGCCATGTGTAAAACTCCACACATGTGTGGAAAGTCTTTGATAGCCCTCCCAGTTGGGAGTGGTAAGAACGATTATTCTGCGTGCGGTTCAAGCAGCCCACAACTTCCGGATGATATCACCCAAGTGTTTTCTGGATAGCTCACGTACATCCATTGGGAATGAGCTAAAGTGAGAAAGCGGACCAGGTGGAATCACTCCAACGCTTTGAGTTTAAGGGACCTCCAGAGTTTTTAGCAATCGGTTCGCTATATAAATGTGTCCCAAATTAAGAGATCCAGAATCTGGTTGAGCGCTTGGGTTAGTTGCCGCAACGAAAAAACGGCTACTAATAAAAAATTTCAACAAGTTTCAGATGAGATCCCCTATTCCGATGACGCCCAGGCTAAACGCTTTAAAGACTACGATTTATGGGCATGCACTTGGAATGTCCGGGACCTTAAAATGGCAATGTGCTTCTGCCCAGCTGGTTGATGTCCTCGTAAACGTAAGAGATGTGATGCGCAGGTCAAAAATGTAGGGCATCAGGCCTTCCGACGTCTTCTACAGTTTATTTATTTATTTATTTTATTTCCAAAAGTCAATACTAGAATTTAAAATCATAGTAGATTATGAAAACCAAATACAATAACGAAATAACAGATTACTGTAATATAATAAAAGGTAGAGTGCAACAAAGAGAGAAAATAATCTTTGGATGATGAGAAATCAAGGTACATAGATAGAATTCGAGATCTCATTGAATTCGCAGAGTGCACGAGACATTGAAATTAAGTAATGTCCTAAATGATACAATAAATTAAATATTTTCAATAAAGATGGACAGTCGACGGCCTCAATAATTATAATAAAAACGAACGAAATTTGCTGTCCCCGCCAAGATTTAAAAATCGTATTCAGCGGTTTTAAATCCAGGGTAGGAGTGGAAGGCGTCTTTGATCCCCCAGTTGTTAAATTCAACCTGCACGACGAAACAGCCGCTAATGTACGGATATTGATCGACTTCACCGGGGCCCGAAAAAACAAGATAGCTAGTAGTACATGGCTATCTCCTGATGAAAAAACAAAAATCGAATTGATTTTGGTGTGGTAGGCAGTAGGTATACATGCCTGCTGTATCTAAGACATGCGAACTTTTCGAGGTGCCAAGATGAACTCGAATCAACATGTGCATCAAAAAGGGCGCCTTTTTTACACAAAGACATCTCAACGTCGAAAAGCTGCAATTGCAACAGATAGCTAACCACTTCGCCACTAAAGTTGCACTCCTGAGACCAACGTTAAAAAACGTTATTTGCAGTTAACAGGACCTCATATCCTGCTATTTACGTACCGCCACTGAAAAAGTTATTTGCTTTCAGGGAACCCGAAAAAACGATCGATATGATGAGAAATACCGCGTCGCTCGGGAATGAAAAATGCTGCCTTTAGAGCCACTCTGCGGAAATTTTATTAAAAGTTATGGCAGCTTGTAGAAGGTTTCAAGACCGTGGCAATTTCTTGTAAGAATTAAAATGGCGACCTCATGACCAACATCCAGAGTATACCCAAAATATGAAGGTATCACTTGTCCACGATACTAAATGGTAGCACGGTGAATATTGGAGATGATGAATGCGATCATCCAATCGATGAAGATGGACCCGAAGTCCCGTTACCCGAAAAGACGAAATTGAGGTGGCAATAACGCGGCTAAAGAACAACAGGCCGGTTCTAACGACCTGGCAGCTGAGCTATTCAAGTTCGGTGGCGGAGTTTAGAATTTTATTTGAAGTCTGCCCAATTCTCAAGAAGGGTGATCCTGAATATGCCGTCTAACGTATTTCGTGAAATATTGAAACCAGTTGTCAACGAACTGATTTAATCTTATCAGTGTGGTTCTAGATCTGGCAAGTCTAAGTAAGTTATTGGTTAGACTCTTCTTTTTTTCTTCGTTCGTTTTATTTACAATCGGTCGTTTAATAATAAATAAATGGAAATAATATACATACGTTATTAAGGTTGATTCATTAATACTAAATTGTCCTTTAAATTGGTTAAAGGGTTTCAAGTTACGTTATTATTGAGGTATTTTGTAGATTAACTATAACTAATATATATGTATACATATTTATGCTGTTAAAATGGATTAAGATCTGAACGGCAAGTCCAAACTATGCAGTCTTTGCAGTCGGCGTATATATTCGCTGTTGTCTAAAACGTTGATGGTGAGTGAGTTGGGGTTGCTCTTAGTCTGTTGATATCTCTTGTGCTGTATATTTTTTTATTTCGTCTATTACCATAGGTGTTTTTGAATCTTTTTGCAGATTGATATTCTTTGTGTACCACGGGGTATTCACTATAAGTTTGAGTGCTTTTGGCTGGTATCACATCTATGCTAGTTTTCCTTGCGGTGCCCCAGATTTGTATAGCATTACATCACACAGGTTCCCGGATAGTGCTCGATCGATGTTAAGTATGGCTTTGCTGATACGATGACATTATTCTGGAGTACCATGCATCTGTCTGAAACGAAATTAATAATTTGGAACGTACTTTTATCTGAGCTTCAAAGACTTTTACGAAATGCAAGAGTATATCCATTGGACACGGAGAGTCGAGGTAAGCTTCAACACCTGGCGGTGTCTGTCACTACTAAGGTTGAATGGGTCAAGTGTAGTCTTAAGATGGTTGGTTTGATCCACATCATGAATTGTCATGGCCATTTACCGGAGCCTGCCTTACCGGAGGTCGTTTTAAGTATTTGGTGGCCTTCCGGATGTTATACTCATCATTTTTATTTTGAATTATCCTACCGATTCTTCTTTTAACTCAGCCAATCTAGATTTAAGTTCATTAGAGACCGCCTACTGATTTGCACTAGCGTAGAAACTTCATTAGAACATGGTAGCCTACTTTTCAGAGATTGTGAGGTTTTCTTATAATTGAGAGATAAAGAATTTAAGAAAGAAGCATTGTGTATTTTGTAGGTGAAGTTATCAACAGCATTATCTAGATATCTAATTGAGTTTATTTTTATGTTGAGATTTATTTCGGATTCAAGCCAAGTTTAAAACAAACTTATGTCAGACCTTTTATTTAAAATACGCTACTTTCGAGTAATGACGAAAAGCAGGCATATTAAAATTAATAACGATAGCTGAATGTTCTGAGCTAAGATCGTTGCTATTGATTATATCGATAAAATTCGGTACGATTTCGGAATTAACTGCAAAATGGGCTACAGAAATCGAGATCCGAGTTTGTTGAATATTGTAGAAGACGCTTGTAATTTGGGTAAACGCTGTTTGAACTGAAGGCAGGCAGGATTGACTCGAATACGTTATATTTGAATGTAGAAGAAGTTCGCTGGTGAGGGAAGAGGAAGAAAAAGGCTTCCTCTGCGGTGAAAACACCAAGTGAAAAAGGTCTTGGTAATACTTGGTCACATTTTCAACTAGCGAAAGTTAGCATGAAGAGGGGGCAACTGGCGTAAAGTATTGAACTTCGCTAAGATCGTCTAGGAGGTTTGTTTTATTTATTGGTTAATCTGTATGCTGGTCGAGTATAAGAGACAACAGTTCAATAGTAACATTTTTATCTGAACTGTCCACGATGTAATGTTGCAAGCTAAGAAAGTGGGTTGTGTATATAAAGTTAGTTTCTCTACTACTTCTCTTTCACGAAAACTGGAATTTCCGCGAGCTAGTTGTGGTTCTAAACTCCGTGGAAACTATTCGATAGTACTGCATTTTCGTGCAATAGATAACTACTTATCCTAAATCTCGTACAGAACTATTGTTATTGTAGTTATTATTATGGGGGTAAAAGCACGCACGGCCACCTTCTATTTTATTTTAGTCATAAGTATATGCGTGAAATTCAGAGAAGCAAGCTTTCCATATGAGCAGGGCCACGCTTGTGCATAACACGCTGCCTGAGCAGTTACATCGCACTTGCGTTGTAGTCGTTCTCAATGTTTTTGCTGTGGACTCTTTATCTTCATATAAAGGGTGTTTTTCAGAGGCATATAACTTTTAAATCAAAAAATAGAATGGCTAAAATTTTGTCGATATTTCAACACATTTTCGGGCGAGCAAGAAGTCGCAAATGATTTGACTGTAGCGCTCAGAAATGAACCATAGTGTTGGTACCGTCTTCAGTTTTGAAAAAGTATGGGCCAGAGATACTTCCGACGTGTAAATCACAACAGACAGTACCTTTTTTGTGGATGAAAGAGAACCTGGGTAGTCTCTCCAGGATTTTTCGCGCTCAATTTAATTAATTTACGTATCCATTGAGTCAAGAATGTACCTCATTGCTGAAGATAATTTAAATAATAAAAATGCGGTCTGCAAGATTTCCGAATTTTCAAAATAAATTTCTACGATTTGTAAAAGTTGGACCGATGTAAGTCCTAGCTTGGTAATTTAACAAAGTATATTGAACATTTCTGTCAAACTCATCTGTTTACTTCAACAGTTGATATTACAACTGTTCCTACAGAAAGTTATATACTTCTAAAAAAAACACCCTCTACATACTTTTCTGCGCATTTGTACTACTTACTATAGTTTGGTTGATATCATTCCACTGCAGTTGCTGTCGCCTCAATTTCATCTTTCATGCGTTCAACGCTATTCCAATCTTTTTGTTGTCATATCCTTAACTGTACCTCATACATAAATATATAAAACATACAACACGCCTTTTCGCTTCTCATTTTTTACTTTTCAGGCGCAATAGCTTCGTATATTACTAACAAAGTTTGAAATTGTTGTTTTCTCGCACTTAGCGCAATGAAAGTTTTCTACTATGCAGTTTTATAAATGATTTCTATTGTGTGGTAAAATTGCCTCTTTTTCAAAGGAAGCAGTGGAAAATGTTAATCCAAAATGGTACAAAGAAATGATAATGCTGCTTACTTTCTGTGCTAGTTAAAAATTATGTAGTAACATTTGAATGCGCACGATTATGTGAACTTTTGACAATTTAGCACTTAGTTTAGTTGACGAGTAGTTGTGGAGAAAAATATGAGGAATATTTAATGGGGCTGTGAAATGTGATCTACTTTACAGATATTGTGGGAGTGAAACTTAAAGACCCTGCAAAAAGAAAATACATAGTTTATTAATATGGAGTGTAGTAAGTTTATTTTTAAAGTGTTATATTTAAAAAGGGCAGTTACCATTTTATATGTAACTTTAGGTTAGGTGTGGCTGTACCGCGAAATTCGAGTGAAACTTTGGCACTATGGGTTTGGTTGTGGTACCACAAAAATGTTCTACGAGCTCAGCTGATGTTCATCCTAAAAGTAAAGAACGATCGAACACCGATTTATAAAGCCGAATCGTATATTTTGAAAAACAATGAATTTTTAAGTAAATGATTTTCTTTTTAATAAATATGCTACTTACATTTGTTTAAATAACATATCTATATCCATATAGGTAGGTAGGTAGGTTGGAGTGGCAGCCGTCTACAGCGGCTCACTTAGGCCAATATTAGGAGGCCCATTGTGTTACCACAAGGAAAAATGTGTACCATCCAAAAGGAAAAATTACCCCTCACCAAACCATTTTGCCACGCTGATGAACTTCAACAGACAATTTACCTCGGTGCTTGAAACCTCACTAAGGTCATCCAAAAACGGTGATCCCAGATATCGCATTCTGCTTTTACACAGTGCAGGACACTTACACAGTAAATGCAAGATCGTTTCCTCCTCCTCGTCGTTCTTGCAGCTCCTACAGCATCTTCGGAAGGGTACTCCCAACCTTTCAGCATGTTTCCCTATCAGACAGTGCCCTGTCGTATTTTGCCTCCATCTATTGTCAGCTTGCTTATATGTACAATCTCTGAGTAGCAGTTTGCAAGTGGCAAACGGCATACCAATGCGTTCTTTATCTTGAAGAATCTGCTTGGTCGTACCTTGTCTTGCAAGTTCGTCTGCCATGCAGTTTCCCTCTATGTCCCGGTGACCAGGGACCCAAATGAGGTACAGTCTGTTCTGCTTGGCCATCTCCTGCAGAGATAGGCGGCAGTCCAGCGCGATGTTAGAATTAAAAGTGAAAGAGCTCAGAGCTATGATTGCAGCCTGGCTGTCACTAAGAATGAAGATGTCTCTTCCTATAATCCCGGTCCCAATCTCCTCTACCGCCTCTCTGATAGCTGAGACCTCAGCCTGGAAGACGCTGCAGTGATCTGGTAACCTAAAGGAAATTTGCAGGAGAGGGTTTCGTGAGAAAACGCTTCCTCCTACCTTATTATCGAGTTTCGAGCCATCTGTATAGATGACTATGCTATCAGGTGGAGTATGAAACTCAAGTTTCCACTCCTCCCTGCTTGGAATACGTGTAGTAAAATTACTTTCAGAAACCGATGTCAAGGCGCACCGATCCGTGCTGCTCGGAATAGAGCAGAACTTATTCAAAATACAAGAGTGCCCTTGGCTTTCAGGGTGCCACTGGGATGTCTCTCTTAGTCGCAAAGCAGTCATCGCTGCCATTTGTTGTCCAACCAAATCTAAAGGAATAAGGTCTAGAATGACGTTCAAGGCCTCATTTGGAGTAGTTCTGAGCGCCCCACTTATGCAGATCATACTAGATCTTTGCACCTTGGTGAGTAGTCTAAGGTTACCCTCTTTTTCTAATGCAGGCCACCACACGATCACCCCATATAGGAGTATTGGTCTGACGACCGCTGTGAAAATCCATCGACAGATCCGGGGATTTAGCCCCCATTTCTTGCCTATGGCTCTCTTACATGTGTAGAGAGAATGGAAGCCTTTTCATGACGTTGAACTAGATTCTCCTTCCAGCTCAACTTCCTATCTAAAATAACGCCTAGAAATTTGGCACTTGTAGAAAGACTTAACCGGGTACCGTTTAGTACCGGTGGAGTCACAGAAGGCACTTTATACTTTCTCGTGAAAAGTACAAGTTCCACTTTACTTGAGCTGTTCCTGAGCCCGCAGTGGGTGGACCACTTGGATACCTCCCGAAGCGCTCGTTGCATCAGCTCGCATAATGTCTGCGGAAACTTTCCCCTGATTGCAATCGCGACGTCATCAGCGTACGCGACGACTTTTGCGCCACCCCATGCCGTATCTCGCAGTAGCGTAATTACGGCGAGGTTACATAGGAGTGGGGATAGGACGCCTCCTTGTGGCGTCCCCCTCGCCACGTGCTGTGACAATTCGCTCGCACCCAGCTTAGCCCTTACTACTCTGCAACAGAGTAGCTGGCCGATAAAGTCAACCAGTGAGTGTTCAACACCTAGATCCCTAACGGCGCCAGTTATAGCTTCTGGAAATACGTTATTAAAGGCGCCTTCAATGTCCAGGAAGGCTACAAGACAGAATTCCTTAACGCTGAGAGACTTTTCAATATAGCCGACCAAGCTATGGAGTGCAGTCTCAGTAGATTTGCCTTTGCGGTAGGCATGTTGGTCATTAGACAGTAGTCGACTCTCGATGGTATCGGACAGGTAGCTACTAATAATCCTTTCAAGTGCCTTAAGAGCAAAGGATGACAGACTGATAGGCCTAAGATCCTTTGGATTAGTGTGTGAGGCCTTACCGGCTTTAGGATTAAAGACAGCCGTGACATTTCTCCATGCCAACGGTATGTGATTTAGTTTGAAAGAGGCCCTAAAAATAGTAGAGAGCCATTTTGCAGACAGCTCCAGTGTCTTAATTAGCTGGGCAGGTATTATCCCATCCGGCCCAGCAGATTTGTATGGTTTAAAGCTTTGGATAGCCCATTTAACCTTTTCTTCCGAAACCGGTATGTTAACGGGGTTGGAGGAGATGAGCGGAGGAGTTCCTTCCTCCGCAGTTGTACTACCAGGGAAATGGGTATCTAATAATAATTCAAGGGTTTCCTTTCCCGTTGAGGTCCAGGAACCTTCTTGCTTTTGCAAGAAACCTATCGGGTTAGGGGATCCTGAGAGAATCATCCTTAGCCTGGTTGTCTCGGAAGCACCCTCGATGCCGCCGCAGAAGTTTCTCCACGAGGATCTCTTTGCCACCCTTAGAGCTTTTTTATAGGTCTGAAGAGACTTTTTGTACTCTAGCCATACCAGCTCGAGACTAAGTCTCTTGGCTTTGTTGAAGTTTTTCCTACAAGATTTTCGTAGTGAGTCCAACTCGCGTGACCACCAATGGGGTTTACGTTTGCCCCACTGTTTTGGTTCAGGGCAAGCCTGATATAGGGCATTTGAGCAGGTCAGCGTAAAAACGTCCACCATGTTCTCTAGATCCCCGATACAATTAGGTTCAATAAGAGGTTCGCTGTTTAGCCTATCCTCAAATAACATTTTGTAAGAGCACCAATCTGTGTTTTTTAGGTTTTTTGGCACCTTTGGGCTGGTAATAGAAAAGTTCAATACGATTTCAATATAACGATGATCAGAGAAGGAGTGTTCATCTAGAACCCTCCAACTCTCTATCAATTCAGATAGACTATCACTGCATAGAGTTATATCTAAAACTTCTTTACGATTGCTAGTAATGAAGGTGGGATCCCTACCATTGTTGCATATAAGTAGGTTAGTAGTTAGAACGTAGTTGAAGAGAAACTCACCTCGATCATTGATGTCCGTGCTCCCCCAGTTGACATGGTGAGCATTTGCGTCGCTGCCGACCAACATGTGTCCGCTCTCAAATTTGGACACTAAGTTCCGCACCATAGAGGGAGGGGGGTACTCGGCTTCGTACGGCATGTAAGCCGATGCCAGCACCAGTGGCATACCCCCTATCTCCGCGAGAATTGCCGTGACGTCGCCATCACTATAATTAGGTAAAAGAAAGATATTTAAATCTGCTTTAGCCAGAATGCAGGCTCTAATTTTACCTTTACCGCGCTCCACGAAAAGCTTAAAGCCGGTGGCACTCAACCCACATACCCTTGAGTTACAAACCCAGGGTTCCTGAATGAGTACAACCGTAACGTCGCCTTTGCTCAGGCGACCTAGGAGAGCAGCTGAGGCTGCTTTAGATCGATGGATGTTTATCTGCAGAATTCTCATGCGAGAAAACCGCTACCTCCCCTCCAGCCACGACGGTGACATCGGCCTCGCACTCTCCGTCGCTGAGCAGCAGCTCCTCCTCCGCAAACATCCTGTGCATTGTTGGTGCAAAGTTTGTCTGAGAGGAGACGCTGCCTTCAGCGTCGGAGAGTTCCGGTTCCGGCTCCGGTTCGGGTGCCTCAATGTCCACGTCCATTGCTGCACCCGCACCAGAGGCACGTTGAGCGTCCCTGCGGTACACCTTAATGATGACCTCATCGAGGCCATAGCAGACGCGGCCTTGCCTCTTCTCAAGGAGTCCGATGGACTCCTTGTTTAGGGACAAGACCACTTGTCTCGAAGGGCCTTCCGCGTCCTCGACCCGGACGACCCTCCAATCACTTGTTGGGAGGGCCGGGTTCATCACCTGAAGCATCTTTAGGATGCTTTCCGGTGCCGATGGTGTCACCGGAACCCATGCCCTCGCCCGGGGTCTGAATGGAATGCCCTTCCAGTCTACCACCTCCAACTTAGCCCCTTGGTAGACAGGGCCCACCTTTGCAACGGCGGCCTTATACAGCGCCACCGATCTCAGGTCCTCACATATAACAAAAATAACAATAAAAATAGCAATAAATAACTTATCTTTTTTATGCTCGAAATTTAATACTTTTATATTGAAATATAAAAATAAATGCTTATTAACATTTTCACCTAGCAATCGATTCCGTATATCAGTATAAATCTGTCCTGACCCGCAGCACCGAATAATTGTCCACCACATACGGTAGTTAGAGTAGCATACAGTTATTTTAAAGCAATTTAAAAAAAAAAGTTTCAAAAAGTATTCAAAAATTTCATAATTTCATCCGCATATGTTCAAAGTGGCCAATTCGTTGTGCAAGAATATAAAGTTCTGCGAATCCATCAACAACGAAATAAATTAATATGATAATTTTTTTACATTAGGGCAAATAACCCCATCTAATAACATTGGACGGATGGACGGTTTTGGGCATTAGGAAGATTTGTCAGTAAAGGATAGGCCAAGAAGTGGCCGCCCAAATGCAGTTGGAGAAGAGGGTAATAGCCATAAGTAGGAAAAACCGCTTCATGTCGACAAGAGATGTCGGCCAAAGAGCTAAAACCACACAAGTGCAGGTCGCTAGAATTAATAGGAGAAATGGTATAACAACTTGCTTATATTTATTATACAAATCACACATACAGTTATGTACATTTATCGTCTGAAACAAAAACAAATTTGAATATTTTGTATTGTTTATTTTTTACCAAGGTGTACCCATAGAAGGTGATAGCAAGATAAACAAAGCGAATCCGCTGTGTATTTTGTTTATGTAATTTTGCGTGTGAAATGTCAAAATCTGAATTCGCCCAGTTTGCTTATGTATTTTGTTTGTGTATAAAAAACAACCTAGCGAATTCGGAGAGAAGAACAAGCATTCAGCTCATGGGATGCTATCACCTTATATGAATTCGCCTTGTTTTTTACTTTACTTTTGTTAGGTGTTTGCCTCGCTCTTAATAATGACACGAACCAAGGCGAATTCATATAAGGTGTAGTTATGATTCAATAATGAAAGGTTTGATACATAAACAGCTTTGCTCTAACTCTTCACATGACGTCTCCTTTAGCTAAAAAAGTGTTACTTCTTTGAAAATTTATGTATGAATTTTATCAAATATTTTTAAATAGTAGTAAAATTCACAAAAAAAAAACCACAAAGTTTTAATGCGTTGACATTTTTCCTGATAACTGTGACAATTTGAACAAGTATTTAATAAAAATGTAAATATTTTATATAAAGCAAATATGTGGCTATATTTGCAATTCATTAGATAATTTGTGCATCTAAATCGTGATTGAGACACCATTTCCCTGCATCTAATTTCGTTAAGCTCCATGTCCTAGTTCTTTTTTATCTCCACCCGTGTGCGAGAGTGAGTTATCAAGACCTTTGCTGTTTCCCATCTTTTTTATAGGATTTCATTCCAAAGCCCATTCCTCGTTGTGATCGTACCCTTCTCTTTTTCACCTCCATCCCTGTGCCACCGCTTCCTTGCCAAAGTGAGCGGGCATTTCGAATTTCGAGAATTTAAATATGTATTTAAAAAAAATCAAATATTTTAAATAAAAGTTAATTATATCTTTAATTATGACCTTAGAGTGTGTGAGTGACCTTAGAGGATAGATGATAAGCATTTCTGTCCAAGTGAAAGATTAGTGTAAATATTAGTTGTTTCTTAGTAGGTTGCTAATAACTTGTGTTCCCTAACTTCACTGTCGCCGTTTTGGAGTGGGCTTCTGCCCAATTCCACCACTTACCCCGTTTGTATGTAAATTGTTGAAACGTAATCTTGTGATTACATTTTTCTGCACGTAATATAATAAAAAAAAATACTTTACTACGTTTGAAACTATCAATAACCTTGTTTTTGTAATCATGTGGAAGGCTAAAAGCTCGATTTACGCCGTTTTGATTTACGTCGCGATTTTTCGGAACCGACCAAAACGTAAATCAAACATATTAGAGAAGTCTCAACAATTAGGATGTGGGGGAGTTTGTGTGAGTTTTGGTAAATGAATTAATATGGCTCACCTCACAATATTACATGAAGTTCAAATTAACTTGTGTTGCTTGGTTTTTATAAGAACAAAGAACTAAATATGTCACATGTTTTTTTAATTGTGAACTACAAGAATTTGATTGTACCAACAATTTCAAATATTTACCACTAAATGTAGAAAACTCAATTTTATTTACCTTATTTGTTTGCATAACGAAAGAGTTTCCAATCAGAAGAATGCATCAAATATTTCGTAGACTACGTAACATATTTGGATTTTATGCAACTTAAATTCTACAACTAGTTACTTATTTTGCGCATAGCTGTTAAGAATTGATTACTAATCGTAATCATTAGTAATCTGATTGCTTTGTATTTGAGAGTGAAATAATTGATTACAATACGATTATCTTGTTCCCAACTAGATTACGTAATGATTGCAATTACAAATAATCAAAATATTATCACGATTACTCCAGATTACTAAAAAGAATCAAAAAGAATCAGAAAGAATCAAAATAATAATTCATTCTTTCACAGATTCTTTTTGATTATTTTCTTTTCAAAATACCAAACAACTTTCTTCAAAATTAAAAAAAAACGAAATGAGAAAAGTTGTTTGGTATTTTACATTGAAAAGAATCAAAAATAATCAAAAAGAATCCGTTAAAGAATCAATTATTTATTTTGATTCTTTTTGATTCTTTCTGATTCTTTTCAGTAATCTAGAGTAATCGTGATTATTTTTTGATTATTTGTAATCGTAATCATTACGGAATCCCAATATTTGAAAGGCACAATTAAATAATGATTACAATTCTTTTTAGAAAATAATCTAACCGATTACTAATCGTAATCATAATTTAACAATGGATTACATTCTCCCCTTTTTCTACTTCCTTCGCAAATGCAACCTTTTATGCGGGAGAGCTAGAAATTAGCTGTCATTATGTATCAAACCTTGAATAATTGAATCATGAGGTATAGTTACTATAGCAGCCGATTTGATTTTTTTCATTCAGCAACATGCAAGGCGAATTTATAGAAGGTGATGGCATAAGATCAGCTGATTTGATTTTTTTTATTCAGCTACATGTAACTTAAGCCCTGACCGAATCGGGCTTTAAAAAAATTAAAGTTGCGGTGAACCAACTGTTCACCGATATCAATAAACACACGATTTAATTTAGTCGGTTGTACTTTATTCCGCATTCATTGCGGTTCGGCTAAAGACTAAAACTTACAACTCAAACTTCTTACCAGCTAACTTCTTAATCTAAGTTAAATTGCTAACGCTGCAGTTCCCACCACTTGCCGGTATTTCGCAATCGTTGGGTTGCGCGTGTTGATCAATGTGCTTGAGTTGTAATTCCCACGCATTGGATATTGGTGTTGATCGCTTGCGCGTGTGCCGCGTCAGCGAAAGTTCTTCTGTGAACCTTAATTAGAGCAATGAAGTCACGTGTAGTGCAATGTGATCACAGGGTGCGGCATTGGGAAGTATAGTGGTATAGGGCAACATAACTCCTCCCCCTTTTCAAAGGTTGAAAATTGCGAGGGGGTAAGATTTTGTAGAGAGTAATTACAGTTTCCTGGCGACGTATTGGTACTGACTGGTGTGACTGGTTGGCTATTGTCCAGGCGATAAATTTCAGGAGCTGATTTTCCTCTAGTGATTCTGCTGTTCTGAGTGTTTTCTGACCAATGAGTCGGAATTTCAACTGGCGGAAGCCTTAGCTTTCTATTGTAGCATCTCTACACCATGGCGGCAATGAGAACAATTGCGCCTATCGAGAGGATTTCTGAAGCGAGAGAGAAATTTACTTTTTCGTTAACGTACCCAAGATACCTTATGTTTTCCATAGTCAGGTCGTGGACGTACTCTAGGTTGACCTTCATTGTATGGCTCTTCACCTTTGATAGTACTGCTGGAAGGGCCTGTGCGGTAATGGTTTCGTAACTAGAAAATACTTGGTCACCAATGGTGACTGTTTCGTTATTTAATTGGATTACAAAGGTGCCATTTATCGTACTCGAGGCATTGCTACTGTTGATTACTCCTTGGAAGTTTGATATAAACACAGTGTTCTCGTTTATCAGCTCTATATGTGACCCATTCTTTCTGATGAATTCGCAGTTGGCTTCTCCACCTTTTAAGAGTCGTGGTAGGCAACTGCTTTCCTCCAGTTTTGTTAAGGATTCTGGTTTACATACCGTGGATGAGCTAATTACCAAGCAATTTTTTGCTAGGCCGTACGTCTCTCCATGATTTCTGTTTCCTTTACCACGTTATTCATGCGATCCACGACTTCGTCGATTTTTTTCAATACCTCCTGTGTAGCCGTGAATAGTTTTTTATTGACCCTGTATTGATGGTTGCTGTTCTGAATTATCTGATTTTGACTATGAAGGATATTGTTCCAATCCGTTGCGTCAGGTGATCCTGCTATCCATTTCCACGCTGAGCCTAGCCAGTCAATAGATCGAGTACTTCTTCTACCTGTGTTGCCCATTAGTTCATGAAGTCGTTCTAGCGTTTGATTAATGTAGTGCTGTGCTAATATCTGGTCCTCAATTTGGTTTGTTAAGTTTTCCATTTGCCTCATAGTTGTATCATATTGTTGTAGATTGATGACGTGTACCAGTTTGAATGACCCGCCAATGATCCACCCGTTTCCCTTTTGGATCGTTACGATCGGCGCCTTGTAATTAAAAATGTTCAGACCGCTGATGGCATTTGCCAGCAGTGGGAATCTGCAACGCAAGATGTTATTATTGTTAGTGTGTTAGTTAATGTTAGCTTAATTAAAAAAATTTTGTTTTACAAGAGCGTTTGTAGTTTTTATTTTAAGTTTTGCTTTAAGATTTCCAAATTCAACAGTACTACTTTTTATTACATGTTGCGTCTATAAAAAGGATCTGAATGGTTAAAGGGATATTTTTGTTAGTATTATAAGAGTGTAAGAGAAGAGAGAAAAAAAAATTTTATGCTTGATTTCACATTACAATTTACAATTGTTGATTGCTCTCGTTTCATTTAGTATGTTAGTGCTAGGTTATTAGTTTTTTTTTTTTTGCTTTAGTGTTAGTGTTAGGTTAATAATTTTTTTCTTTTTCTGCTATTCTGCGGATTAGGCGCAGGAATTGAATAATTTTTTCTTTAAAACATGTTTTTATATATTTTTTTCTCTAAATTTTCTTGCGGATTAGGCGCAAGTATATTAAAATTCGATATTTTTTTTTTTATTTTTTTTACATTTTTTTTTTTATTTTTTTTTTTTTCGTCTCCTGCGGATTATGCGCAAGGATTATGTATCAATATATGTTTTGCGGATTAGGCGCAAAACTATTTATTTTTGCTTTCTTGCGGATTAGGCGCAAGTATATTAAAATTCGATATTTTTTTTTTATTTTTTTTTTTTCGTCTCCTGCGGATTATGCGCAAGGATTATGTATCAATATATGGTTTGCGGATTAGGCGCAAAACTATTTCTTTTTCCTCATTTGCGGATTAGGCGCAAGGATTAATTATCAATATATATTTTGCGTATTAGGTGCAAGTTTGTAAAAATTCAGTTTTAGTTCTTTTGTTGGATAAAGGTCCATACTGTTCTCGAACCAGCTACGGGGAGATCGCCAGAATTCCGTTTGGAAGTAGCGTAGCCATTTGTAAACTTCGATGGCGCTACGAGCCTACTAGGGCACGATTTATCCCACTAACAAGCCCGCTCTTGTAGTAATGACCATTTCTTTTTGTTCTGGACTAGAGGTGTTACCATTTCTCGAACCAACTATGGAGAATCGTGTTATCCGATTAAGGCACGATTTGTCCCACTTACAAGCCCGCTCTTGTTAGATAAACTACCCCTTAGTACCAAGTTCTCTTTCTTGTTTTAGTTTATTTCGGTAGTCTTTTCATTTCTTACTCAGCATTGTTTGATGTGTTAGGATATGTATTTCTATGTTTCACATTTTTTATGTGAGTTTTATGTATTTTCTTGCCGCTTAGCGTGGTGACTGATACTTTGTTGTCCTTTGCAACAATTTCTTTTCTGTACACGGGTTTTTGCTTTCCCTTGATCTGTTTGTCCTTCACGTATATGACATTGTTTTCGTCATAACGCTCCGGCAGAGATCTTTTCTTATTGTGACGTTTGATCTGGTCTAGCTGCTTTTTTGTCAGCAAGGCTTTCAAATATTTATTAGTTTTTCTACTTTTTTCTAACAACTCTTGATAGTTAGAGGATTTTGCTCGATTAAAAAATATTTCACTTGGTTTTTGGTTTATAACCGAGTGAATTGAATTATTGTATCGATCTACTGCTATGTTAATTAATTCTTTTGTCTTTAAATTTGGGTTGTCTAGCTTCAGGCATCTAATTATTTCAATTAAGGTGGAGTGGAGTCTTTCCACCTGACCATTCACTTCGCTTCTTTGGGATGGTGTGCGATACAATTTTATTCCCAAAGAGTCTAACTGTTTCTGGATTATTGGACTTATTAAACCGCGCTCATTGTCGGTCACGAGAATATCAGGTGTAGTGAAATAGTGTAGGAGTTTTATTATTTTGTCCTTAAGGTGCAAAGTAGACTTGTTTCTTAGATGGAAGAGTTTCGCGAATTTTGAGAATTTGTCGATAACACTAAGGAACTTCTCCCCTTGAATTTCGAAAATATCTAAATGGATGATCTCACAAGGACGTGATGGGATTGGTGTTTTTTGTAGCTCTGGTGCATTCGGGTGTCTATCATATTTACTGACCTTACATGTTTCGCAGGACGAGACATACCCTTTGATTATACTATTCATTCTGGGAAAGTAGTATTTCTCTAGGATTTGTTTCTTATTTTCTGTGGCATTGCGGTGAGCTCTTTTATGTTCTCCCCATATTACCTCACAAATCCTATCAGGGTCCCTCAAATCTTCTACCATAGCTTGAGCTACCCGGATCTTATATTGCATAAAATTTTCTAAATATAACTTCTGGAGTAGTTCTAATTTACCCTCTGGCATTTTAATGCCGTTGACCACATTTGGCCTAAGTTTCTCCTTGAGTACATTAATGAGCTCCTCCTCGCTAATTCCGTCTATCATTAAGTAGTGTCGCGAGTAACCTGGATGAGGTTCCTCAAATATTTCTAGTCTACCTCCAAATACAAGCTGGTTTCTGAATACGTTTAGAGGCACTTCAACGAACGGAATAAGGTCAGAGTTGTCCTGTTCTGCACTATGGACGGTGCCATCGTCTTCGCTTTCAGAATCTGCTGTTGACCCTGTGGTTGCGTTCCGACTAGCGGCTTCAAATGTGGACGTTGTCAGGGGGTTCGCCTGAGTTTTGAGTCGAGACAGAGCGTCGGCCACGACGTTAGATTTGCCTGGTTTATAGATTATCTCGTAATTGTATTCTTCAATCCTGGCCTTCCAACGTTTTAGCTTGGCGTTGTAGTTTCGGTTGCTTAAAGAGAAAGTTAACGGTTGATGGTCAGTAAATATACGTATTTTTTTTGCACCGTAAAGATAGTTCCGGAGATTGTCCAATGCCCAAACGATGGCGAGCATTTCCTTTTCCTTGGTCGCATATGCTTCCTCCGTAGTACTTAGGCTTCTTGATATAAATGCTATTGGTTTATCTTTACCATCGTAATCTTGTGACAACACGGCACCAATGGCGAAGTCGGAGGCGTCAGTTGTCAGATTGAACGGTTTGTCGAAGTTGGGGAAGGTTAGGACCTCCGATGTCGTCAGTATTTCCTTGAGATTAACGAATGCCTTTAGCGCTTCTGTGTCCAAGCTTATCGGTACCTTTTTGGATTGCGTTGCCTTTACCTGTGCGTGCTCTCCTCGTGTGAGATTGGTTAGCGGTTTTGCAATTTTAGCGTAATCACGGATAAATTTTCTATAATATGATGTTAAGCCTAGGAAACTTTTAAGCTCCTTTAAGCTGGAGGGGGGTAGCATTTTTTTATAGAATCTACCTTTTTTGGGTTTGGAAGTATTCCCTTAGGGGTCACAATATAACCTAGAAACTCTACGCTTGTTTTAAGGAATTGTGTTTTTTCTAGGTTAACTCTGAGACCCGCGTTCAAAAGCCTGTGGAGAATGGTCTCGATGTCCCTTAAATGAGTATCCTGGTCTTTGCTGAAAATTATGATGTCGTCTATGTACACGAAATATATACGACCTATGAATTCTTTGAGCACGTCGTCTATCATTCGTTGGAAGATAGAGGGTGCATTTTTGAGACCAAAAGGAAGCCGCAAAAATTCGTATTTTCCATTCATTGTGGAAAATGCCGTTTTTGCGACGTCGCTTTCCTTCATCGGAATTTGGTGAAATTTCGAAGTGAGGTCAAGTGTCGTAAAATATTTAGCATTACCAAGACTCGCGATGGTGCCATTAATGTCAGGTATAGGATACGTGTCCGGGACAGTTAAGGCGTTTAACCGCTTAAAATCTATGACCATTCGATATTTCTTTTCATCATCAGACTGAGATTTTTTCGGCACAATCCATATGGGGGAATTGTATGCGCTTTTTGAAGGACGAATTATTCCTTCTGAAAGTAGATTCTGGATTTGCTTCTCAACTTCTTCGCGCATGTTTACAGGGTAGGGGTAACTTTTTGTGTAGATAGGGTTTGCGGTATTAGTTCTTATTTCGGCTTGGACATTGGTTTGAATTTCCATATTGCGGTCAACCGGGCCAAACAAAGTTTCGTATTTATTTAATATTTGGTAGAGCCTATTTTTAGTAAGGTTATTAATATTGGGATCCAGCGGGATGTTTGTTTCTATTTCATTAACTTGTTGTGCTATTTTTCGCTTAAGGGGCAATACTACATTCGGTTTTAGCATAAGGACGTTGAGTTCTCTATCTATTACCGCTTTAACTTCAGTCAACGTGTCGTCGCCTATGATCCCGTCGAACGATTTGAGTTCTGGGAGGACGAAAAATGTGGTGGGAGTGTCCTTGCCCACAAACTTAAAAAAATATCCACATACCTTTCTGTCTACTTTTATGTCGCCACCCGCAGAGGTTACTTTGAATGGCTTTTCCACTGGCATGGTGTTGCGGGCTACGCGTTCACTTATGTAGTTTTTGTTTGCCCCTGTGTCTACTAGAAACTCTAACATACCCTGATCATGCGTAACATATTCTAAATATGGTACGCCAGACATGAGGCTCCCATGGTAAAATTTACCTGGTCGTTTGTGAGTTGCTCTTTGTCTGATGTATCCTGGATTCCTTCTTTATCTACCGGTACCAGGTGGAATAACCTTGGTTGTTTACTAGGGGTTTGGTTCATGTGCCCCGTGGAACCTGCATCCCTCTTTGCGCCGTCGTATCCGGAAAATCTAGTGTTTCGCGACTGGGAAGATGGCTCGTAATTTGCTTTTACCAACGCCGACGGAGTGCTCCGCCAATTTTGCGTTCGCGTTTGCCCCGAACCTGAGTAAGACGGTCTTGGTATTTCTCGGTTGCCGTCTTGCCACGTTCGTTTGTTGTTCAGCTGGCGTGGACGATACTGGTCTGAATAGCCTTGGCCTGAGCCGGTGTAATCCCTCCTGTTACGGGAGAAGGATGGGGTGTTAATAATATTCCCGTCACCTCTGTTTGCTAGGGATGGACGGTGGAATGCATTTCTGCGGTCCGCATTCAGCATGTTCAGGCAAGCAGAGAATGCCTCTGGCAAGGATTTAATATTTTGAACGAGGAGCAGGGCCGGTAGATCCCCGTTAAGCCCCCTAATGAACACGTCTAGTGCTCTTCGAAGGTGCGCTTCTGTCAGCGCTTCAATCGTTTCCTTATGTGCGTATTTTTCTGGTTTGATTGTGTTTATCATCAGGGATAACTGTTTCTGAATTTGTGAATAGAAGTCGGATAATCTCTGTCGCCCTTGCGACATCAACGTCAGCTTCTGTTCCAACGTTTGTATGTCTCTAATGTCTGCGTAGTGCAGCGAAAGGGTTTCTTTAATCTTCGCCTAGTCTGAATCGTGGATGTTATGCGCAAGTAGCGCAGAATCCGCGGCCCCCCTAATTTTCCCCCTAATATGTCTTAGGATGGCAGTATATATCGGTTTGTGCCGCACTATTTCGTAATCTTTTATCACCCCCTCTACACTATGCACCTAGGAACCGTAGTGTTCTCGTGAACCATCGAACACCTGCAGCTCCTTGACACAGTCAGGAAGCTTGGCCACTTGAGCTAATTCGCTTTCCGTTCGAGGCGTAACTAGCGGTTCGACTGGTTCTGGCCTGGTGTCCGTGGACTGTCTCCGTACCTCCTGTACTTCCCTCTCTATTCGTTCCAGGTCCAGTGTAAGGCCTTGCAAAGAGTCATCTCTGGTCGTCGCTTCCACTCTATTGAGGCGCTCCTCAACTTTCTTTACTTTAGCAAGAATGGCATTCAAAGCGCCATTCATTTCCGTGAGGGACCTCGAAATCTCGTCGGCGTTCATGTTTTAGTGCTGTAATGAAAAGAGATTAACAGATATAATTTACTTACAAAATCCAATATCTCATTGGAATTCGGTAGCTCCGTTTATAGGATTTTCTTAGTTTCGTCTCTTGGGGTTATGATTTCCCTCTTCGCTTGCTTTTCTGTTTAACTACGTACGATATTAAAATCTTTGTTCGAGTGTTGATTTCATTTAGCCAAAAGTAGCAGCTGCAAATGTCATAAATTTGTGACTCACTGTCAATCAATAAATTTTATTAATTTTTATTTTTATAAGTTAAAAGGTGACGAATATTGCACATTTGGCGCAGGTCTTTTCTGATGGTGTTTTTTTTTTTTTTTTTTTTTAAACTCTCCGTATTTCTTATTTTTTAATTAATTTCTTGTTTTGTTTGTATTCGCATTGAAAATGTATTCTTATTAGTTTTCGGCTTTTATTATTTTATGTTCATAACGTCTTTGATTTTCTTCACAGATCTTCACTTTATTTTATTTATCCTGTTTCTGTTTTCACAATTCTTCACTAAATATTTGTTTTTCCACGGATCTTTTGGTTTTTTTGTCTTTGTTATGCCATTATTTTCCAAACTTGGCAGCTTATTAAAAGTAGAAATTATTCTTCTAGGAAAAATTAGGAACTTTTGTATACACAAAATTTGTTACTATTTTGTTCTAAAATTGTCCTTTTTTGAAACCTTTATGGTCCTTCAGGTTCGGACTGCTCGGGCGCCACTTAAGCCCTGACCGAATCGGGCTTTAAAAAAATTAAAGTTGCGGTGAACCAACTGTTCACCGATATCAATAAACACACGATTTAATTTAGTCGGTTGTACTTTATTCCGCTTTCCTTGCGGTTCGGCTAAAGACTAAAACTTACAACTCAAACTTCTTACCAGCTAACTTCTTAATCTAAGTTAAATTGCTAACGCTGCAGTTCCCACCACTTGCCGGTATTTCGCAATCGTTGGGTTGCGCGTGTTGATCAATGTGCTTGCGTTGTAATTCCCACGCATTGGATATTGGTGTTGATCGCTTGCGCGTGTGCCGCGTCAGCGAAAGTTCTTCTGTGAACCTTAATTAGAGCAATGAAGTCACGTGTAGTGCAATGTGATCACAGGGTGCGGCATTGGGAAGTATAGTGGTATAGGGCAACATAACTTGTATATATTTTGTTTTTGCTTTTGCGTATGAGCATTCAAAAGCCGTAAAAGCAAAAACAAAATGTATGTAAATTTTGACAACTCTTACACAAAATTGAAAACAAAATACATACATAGGAATTTTGTAATTGTACTTACAGCACCACCTTATATGAATTCGCCTTGACACGAACTTAAAAAAAAAAACTGTTTTCAAAGACTAATGTCCCAATGTCACTCAAAGGTGGTACGAAAATAACAATGTGCATTACGTAAGGAAATCTTTGAATGATCCTAATGTACCGTTGTACAAAACTTGATGTCAGGCCTCTCAAGAAAAGATTGCACGTACGTACAGCAAAGATTCAATTGAAATAACTTATTTTCCTATTATCACTACAAATATGTATTTTTATATTAATTAAAACAAACCAACTGTATGCCGTTAATTCGCATGGGGTTTCTGTCGTGTTTAAAGAGCTTAGTTGCTTAGGCCTTTGTCTCACAAAATCTATGCAGAATAGGAGAGATGACAAGATCTGTTCACGTAATGATCCTCCAAGCAGTTACCGGAGTGTTGGTTCGATGTGATATTGAACCACATATCATGGATTACAGATATCCGGTACGAAAGCTTTAGCATCTCTTTAAAGAACTCCCAATACGCCTTCGTCCAGAAAATCTGTGCAATTTTCCTCAGGTAACATGTTATTCGTCGCCGCAACCTCTCTAGATTGCCCCTCTTAGACATTTCGATAGCTATTCATTTTCTTGCAATGTAACGCCACGAAAACTAATTCAGCCATGCCCCAAATAAATTTTTAATGCAACATCTCATACCCTGAAGAAAGACTTCTCAATTTGATATTGATTTTTACGAATTCCGATATTTCACGGTCAAATAGTTGGTTTTCTGAATCGACATTTACCGGATCGATATATTAAGTAGGTCGATATTATACTATACCCCCAATATCTATACTAAACTTGAAATGTATTTTGCATCAACTAAGGAACCATAAAAGTGATGAGAAAAACGAAATTAAATAATTCAACTAAATAAAATAAATGAAGGTTCGAGTTGTATTTTAGCGTCCTTATAAAGACTATCATTAGGATCTTAGTCATTGGGACTTCTTTAACTGGAATGTTGACCACCAAGGTTATTTTTTGTTCACACATCTAACGGAGCTAGTGAGGAACATTAACCCGCTCGGCACTAAGACACGCGAATGCCCACCACACTCAAGGGGAAAGCATCAACATCAGTACGAAAGGTGAGTTACTCTTTTATTATTTCCTTAGGACGAACCTGTATATTTGCGTCAAAAGAAATGCCCTACCTTCATTACAACTAACCGTAGGAAAGTTCTTGACATTACCATTGTAAATAATACATTCAGTGATCAGATTTTGGTCTGGAAAGTCCTAAAAGAGCACTCTTTCTCCGACCGCAGGTTTATAGAATTTAGTATATGTAGCGACTCCCGTCTCTACAAATACACGCATTTATGCGTTTAATCTCGTAGTGAGTTTGCAGCCTAACTACTCAACTGCAGTGCAACCCATCATCATCTACGCTACTCTGCAATTTTGACTAATTTGCACTAATTTCACCGCTCTGCTTCTACGCTATGGTATTTTCTCTCTTCTTCTCTGGCGGACCAGCAAAGGCAACGGCCACGTTATTTTCCAACTGCACTTTCCCTGGATAAAATTAATTACAACTTGAGCATTCTATTTAGTCAGCGGTAAGAGCCATACCGCTACATATTCTGGACTTGCTCCCCGTCTCCAAAGAGATAGACAATATCAGAAGGAGTAACTGGAAGTATTACAGAAAACTTCCAATCAATGATATGCCTTCAGAACAACCTAACATACCTACTAAAAAAGTGGAAAGAATTTGATATTTATTTAGTGTTTTTGTTAAAAGCTGCCAGGCAAAGCTTGTACAATTAAGAGATTAAAGGAGACGAAAACCAACCCGGAGTTCGAGCAGGGATTTTTGTAGCGGAATGGAGGCTACATTCGAAGCCTCTAGACTCCGACAGATAAATCACCAACAGTACCCAGCTATATTTAAAAGACAGATGGGTCGTATGGGTTGCTAACTGACTTTAGTTCCGTAACTGTAAAACTAGTTTTAGATAATCCCTTCGCAGAGTGTGCTGATCACTCGGTGAATGTTCCAGAACCAGCAGAAAGCCCAACACAATTTATCAGTGAAATCATGAACGATAGGGATATTTGTTGGACTGTCGGCAGGACCAGATAGAATATATCCGGCTCAGCTACAGCATACCATGGAACGCATAAAAAATTATAACTAAACACCATCTTATCTAACTGCTTAAGACTTGGCTACATTTTCTTGAACTGGTCTGAAGTTAAGGTTTTGATGTAAACCCAAGTAGAACTGAACTAGTCCTCTTTACCCGGCGGTACTCACCCTAACCTGAATTGGGTAAGTTTAAATATACTGGCAAGTACCTTGGAGTATTTCTAGACGGTAAGCTTCTCTGGAACGACAGCACAACAGAGCGTATGAAGAACAACACAATGGCACTATTCCCCTTCAAAAAGGCGATTGGTGTATCATGGGGCTTTTCGTCAAAGATAGCCCAAGGGTCTACACGCCCATCATTTGCCCGGTTCTACTTTAGGCGACCCTAGACTGTTGGTAAACGTTTACAACAACGCTAAAACAGCTTCACAGGGAGAAAAAGAGCTCGGAGTTATGCATAAGTGGAACCATATGCTCTTCAGCTACTGAGACACCAAATGCGATTCTGCATCTCCTTCACCTTGACTCAGAGAGGTAGGCTCGTGAACTTATGGAACATCCGGTCAGTCAAAAGTTTTGAATCAAGATCGTCCCTGCCTATACCTTCCATACCACCAAATACCTACACTAGGAACCATAAAATTAAAACAAAAATACTCTAGGACTAGAACACCAGATCTCCACCTTCCTGGCTACTTTAGTGTATATCAGGCGAGGTATTGGCTATCCAGGAGACGCCTCGGCACCTAGTCAAAAGTGACAGTCAAGCGGCCCTCAAATGCCTAAACTCATGCATAAACATCACTAAGTCTCTAAATGAATGCGGCAGATCTTTAAACCAGATGACCCAGCATTATACAATACAATTGATATAAGTACCTGAACACCGAGGTATTGGGATAACTGCAATGCTGGCGAGCTGGCGAGGAATGGTGCGTCCGCCCTCATCCTTGCAGGGAAGGACAAAGTCGGTATAGCACTTAACACCGGAGAAACTTTCCCTTGTGACAAACTGATAGACTAACATGACCATCAAATGACAAAAGGCACACCCGTACTTCTGAGATTAAATCGGAACGAGATATCCATTTCTACAAGATACTTAAAGGCCACTGTCTAATTTGCATACGTGCTTTGAGGTTGACAGTGAGCTACTGTCGCAGCTGTACATGCGAAAAAGAAGAGAAAAGTTTAGATCACCTTATCGGACACTGCCCAGCACATAGCAAAAGACGAATGCATACGCTCGTTAAACCATTTCTGCAAAACCTTGCGGAGATATAAGAGGTCATAATAAGATAAGTCTGAAAATTCAGTACGCTAACGAAATGTTTTGATCCCGAGTAAATTAAGCCTCATCGTAGGGGAGCGTAATTTATATATAGCATCACAATGGACCCTCTATTGGCCTTCGTACCGCCATTTCTGCCTAACTAAACCCATACTCAAAACAGTTCCCCGGCATTTGGAATAATCATTATTTTCGGTCCCTGCCTTAACCCTGCTGTTAGGTTAAAAAAAAAACTTACGAATCTTAGGTTAGAGGACCATTTGGTCCATACTGCAGTTTTCATACAAAATAACAATTTAATCTTAGTCTTTATATTTAGTTTGGTTCAATACTTGCTAAATATTATTATTTTATTATTTACTCAACTCTGGTAAAACCCAGCACCAGTGGCCTGCTCTAAAAATGCTTCTAGTTCAGGAGCTCGAAAGCGAGGAATTTGTAGTTGCTGCAAGTCTAAGTCTGATGTAAAATGCTCCATTTGCAGTGCGTTTATTTGCAAAACCAACCGAAAAACATTTTTTTGCTCATCATGTAGTGCCAAAAAATATCGAACAAACTAATAAATACTTATTTTTGGAAAATTAATGTAAAGAAAATCAAAGAAAATATACTATGGACCAAATGGTCCCTTAACCTAAGATTCGTAATTTTCAATTTATCTTAGTCCAGTTTTAAGTCAGAGAATTAAATTTTCGCACATACTATTGTTTTATAAAAAGACCACCTGAGCTGAAAAATTTAGACAGTATATATCACCGTTCCAAAGTTACAAAGAAAACAAAAAAAAAATTGGACCAAATGGTCTTAACCTAACAGCAGGGTTAAAATATACAGTTTAAAGCAGCTCTAGCTAACTTTTTCATTGATCATTAGGTTAATAATAACACACATAGTTTATTTTACTAGCAATAAAAATTAGGCTCGAACATTCTCGAGTATTTCGATACACGACCGGCTCGCGAGAAAACGGTGCTCGCGAGATATTTCTTCTCGAGCAACCTCGAGAAATCGCAAGCTCTAATAAAAATTTACCGCGTTGGAAATACCAAGGTTATTAAAATCGTTGGTAGAGAACGATATCGCCGCTCTTCCAATGTATACATATATGTACATATGGTAAGTGCAAAGCATTGAAAATGTATTTTCAGTTTAGTTGTTGTTCTGAAACGCGATTTTTTCGTTAAATTTATGATAATCGTATTAGCCTGTAGATAATTTCAGGAGTGAAAAGCATTTTGAAAAGGCTTTCCTGAGAGTCAAGAGATCTTCCTTTCTGCATTCCCCTCTTCTTTCTTTGTTGTACGGAATGGCACAAACTAAAGATAGTCTGCTTTCGCTACCTATGTATAAACGGGCCTCCAGAAGGGCGTTTGTGTGATGTACCATGTAAAAGCTTCCTATTTTGATATCTTTTTCCATAGAGACTTCACCTAAGAAGGTCCCCCTGAATTAAGTTATAGGTTATTGATCGAAGTCTGTGAATTTACTGGCTTATGTTAGAAAAGTTTTCATGTGCATAGCAAATTGTGTTACTGTTTCACGTTTCTTTTTGTTTTTAATTTTAAAACGAATTTGTAATAGCCGCCTCCCTATGGTTCAAAGCTGGCTACGCCCCTGCTTTGTTGCATATGGAAATTTTGGCACTTTTAATTATAAAAGAATATATTTTCTACCACAATTATTAAATTTAATTGGACTGTTTACTTTAGTTATAATAATGTGTTTATTTAAGGCTTTGTCGCCACATGAAATTCTTTTAACTTATTTGTTGTTACTCCCGATTTGCGTTTTAATGCAACAGCTGCACTATTGGGAATACACGGCTTGTTTATTAAATGTTTACACAAACTTAGCGAGCAAAATGTGTTTGAGTGTGTGGTAAAAAAAAAAATATCACTAATAAATATAATGTTAACAACATGTTGGCAAAAAAAAAAACAAACAAAAAAATATTTTCCACTTTACAAGCGGCATTAGATGTAGTTGTAATTTCGCTGGCATTTTAGCTGTGTCTGTGTGTGTGTGTGTGTGCGTGCAACCAAAGCGCAGGTGGCTCTACTAAATATACCTGTAATTTCATTAAAACCACAATTTATATGCCAATTATTGTATTTGCATGGCCTTCCAGTTTATTATTTTTAAATAAAAATTGATGAAAATTTTAATTGCGCACGTACACGGACGTACGCGTGGTGTTTTTTTTTAATATTTTTTTTTGTCGAAGCACATTTTTTTGATGATTTGCATAGAGACACACATACATACATACATACATATTTACACTCTACTAGCAATATCCTGCGCCATTGTCCTCGTTACAGTTGTTTGTATGTAGCTTGTCGCGTATTTGCGGTGAACCGTGGATATGCTTTAATGAAATCAAATTAATGCAATTAAGAATTTTAGTGCCATAAAACGCGTCATGTGATACTTGGTGTGTGTTTTCGGCGCACTCATTCTGCATATATTCAACACGCAAACTCCATAACTTCTGCGCCAACACATCCAGCCTCACACGTACATATGTGTGTGTGTGTGTATGTATGTATGTATTATAGCGCTAAATACTTCAGCTCACCGTTTACAACATTTTGTTTACGTCTCGTTAGCTTATTTGCCGCCTGACCGCCTGACCGCCTGACCGCCTGACCCCTTGTGCGTTTGTTCAATTCGGCAGTGGACGCAGATTGGCAGGCGCCACAAGCGATTTTATGCACAAAATACTTTATTATATCAATGGTAATTAAAGAATATTTTAAGCTTTTAATTAGGTATGCAAATGCGCCTAAAAATTACCACCTAAATCCCATCAATTAAATGGCATTTTTAATGAGTGCAACGACAAGTAAATACATAATTGCATGGATTCCAGCAAAATGTATGGTGATTAAGGTTAAAATATGTGATTACATATTGAACTTATACATACATATATACATTAAACAATGTATAATATACATACTTACATATATATTTGTATGTAACGGGGTTTTCAATAGGGACGCTACAAAAGTAGGCCGATAGTGACAGCAAACGACGCCATAGTTTTTCCCCGCCCTTTGACATTTCTCTTCAGTAAGGCTTGCCATTTCATCATGAAAAGATATACGATCCAACAACGAGTCGAAATTATTAAAATTTACTACCGAAATTCGGAGACAATGACCTCAACTTTAAGAGCGCTACGTCCAATTTATGGTCGTCGTCATTTCTGGCTAAATGGCTTCGTCAATAAGCAAAATATGCGTTATTGGACAAGCAGCAATCCACACGTACTCCATGAGTCAACATTGCATCCCGAAAAAATTACGGTTTGGTGCGGTTTATGGGTCGGCGGCGTCATTGGCCCGTACTTCTTCCGTGGTGATCAAAACCGGCACGTTACTGTGAATTGGAATCGCTACCGCTGAATGATAACCGAATATCTTTGGCCCGAATTGGATGATATGGACTTGAACACTATGTGGTTCCAACAGGACGGCGCCACAAAGCACACAGCGAATGTCACAATCGATTTATTGAAAACCAAGTTTGGGAACGTGTTATCTCACAAAATGGCCCAGTCAATTGGTCGCCTCGGTCGTGCGATTTGAGGCCGTTAGACTATTTCTTGTGGGGCTACGTCAAGTCTATGGTCTATGCCAACAAGCCAGCGACGATTGATGACTTTGCACGAATATAGAACGTGAAATTGCAGCAGTATCGGCCGATTTATGCGTGAAACCCGTCGAAAATTGGGTTCAGCGTCTAGACTTCTGCAAGCGTGCCCGTGGTACCCATGCAAAAGAAATCGAGTTCCATACATAATGGCATCGAATGTACTTTCACAGGAATAAAGAAGGAAGCCTATTGAAAACCCTGTATAAGTACTTATGTATTTGAAATTTGTTTATTAGCTAAATTTTGGAATAGTAAGGACAGAGTCATACTAGGGTATATATAATATGTTTGATAAACATTCGCGTAGTTGATGGCCCTGGAGGGTTACTTTTGTTAGGAGTATTTTGGTAGGTAAAAATTAAAGCTTTTATTTATTGCAGATTAACTTGGCACCTACGCAGATCTATTAGGGTGGTCCGTAAAATACGAACATCTAAAATAGTTCCATAAAATAAAAGTTGTAGCTTAGAAAATCTTTTAAATTAAAAAAAAAAAATCAAATAAAAAATAAATCTAATAAAATAAATTCCACTCTTAAAAGTATAAACATAAAAAGCTTACGATTAGATACAAATGCAAGAACAGGCAAGATAATAAATTTTCATTATAAAATCTTTTGATAAGTATTCATATATTATTTTTTGGCGTGAAGGCCAGTGTAAGGAAATTATTATAAAAAAAGGCAACAACAGTCACGATTGGTAAAAATTATAGCTATTTCGGAGATCACCACATATCCTTATCAGATTACTTTAATGACTCCACCAGCACTTGAACCCACAACCTACGACTTGCTGGGCAAGTACGTAGCCAATGGACGAAAGTCGGCTTGTGAGCTGCGATTGCTTTTTACCACTTTCCTTATACTCGTGTCCTACCAACATAATTGTAGTATGAGAGTCTGTCGTTATTAAAGTGAATTTGTGGTTAATTGTTGTTGGGTAACACGAAATCTATTTATTTTATTATTGTTAGAATTTGTCATGTTTGGTTTGCTCATCCATTTTAAATATTTATTATATTTACATATATCTATTATATTATTTTTTGGCCTAATTTGCTTATACTGGCCTTGAGCTCAAAAATTAATATTGATATTTTGATAAGTAAAAATTAAAGCATTCATTTATTTCATGATGACTTGACACCTACAGATATCTGCGAGGTTGACCCATAATATATGAATATCTAAACCACCTTTTTTGTTCTATGCAGAAAATAAACAGGTCTATTATTAATTCTGTCGGGAAAATGTTATTATCAATTCCGATATGATCTCACGAAATTTAGAAATTTGAGAATTTGGCATCTCTGCTTCCGAGTGAAACGGAACTTTGACAGTTCTTCGTGTAGATTTTATACGAACGCTTTTGTTTATCGAGAGAAGTCAAATGGGAGTTTATATCAAGTGATATTACTAAGAAAAAAAAACAAAATTAGGACGCGCTTTATTTTTGTTTTCCTGCGTACTGATTGTGAAAGCCAATTGACTGCTTCTATCAGAAAGTATTAAAAATCAGTTCCCATGACAACGAAAACAAGCAGAATGTAAACAAAATATTTCAATTTGACAATCGATACGTTGAATCCAATAAAAGCAGTTAAATTAATTGGTATAGTAACGCCTTGGAAGAAGTGACTAAATAAGTAAAACGAGAAAAAAAATGCAAGCAACCACAGAGTACAGAAGGTGACGCCAACAGAGGTACCGCTACTACTTGCCGACTTTGACAATCCTCAACTGGAACTAAACAAAATTTTTTTTCACAAATGGGGGCAAAGGTTTACTTTTTTTAGTACTTTCCAAATTTATTTTGAATATTTTTATACTTCAGCAAAAATTAAAACACATTTGTCACTAAAATATTGGAAGCTACTTATTCTGCTCTCTCGTGTATTTTTCCTTACTAATGACGAAATCTTCGCCACGGGAAGGCATAATCTTGTATTATATGATTCTTGCAAACACACAAGAAACTTAATGTATATTTTACATTGAAATTAATATAAGTAGTGTTTGTAAATTGAAATTTACAATATTTTTCAGCAGGTGAAGACTATCCACAAACCGGTGTCAGTATGAGAAACTTGTGAAAGTGGTGGTGGAGCGGGCAATAATTGCACAAGGTTTTACCAAAAAATCTCTAAAGAAAATGTGCATAGTTTTTGGGAGGAAGTTGCCATGCAGCTGAACAGCATTGAGCATCCAGTCAAGGATACGACCACCTGGAGAAATGAAAGTTGGCAAAAATGTTTGCTAATTTATTAAGCTATTGTAGAGAATAAAACGATATTTTGTTTTTGTAATTCTCTTCATCTCCTCATTTTACTGATGTGATTATACTAAAAAAGCCGGAACCTGGCTCTAAACAAACTTTGGTCCGGAACATAGCAAATGGTAATAGCGATAGCAGTGCTGCTTCTCCACTCGTAACTCTAATATGGCCAGCCGGGTGGGGTGCAATAACGGCACATGAAATAACGACACAGTGTCTTTATTTCCATTTGAAAGTGAAATAAAGTCACGTGTCGTTATTTCCATTAGTAATTGAAATAAAGTCACAGTGACTTTATTTCCCTTCAGGTAAATTTTCAACAATTTAAAATGTGACCTTATTTCCTTTTAACAAAAATTTTATTTCAATCAAGTACACAAAAATGAAATTGAGAAAATAACAAACATAATAATAATACAAATTTGCCTTATTGCCGTTTGCCTTATTTCATAGTTGATTGAGAAATAACACAAAGTTTTATATTTTACAATTGAAAAATGAAGCAAAACATATGTACATGGTAACACACATGCATTTGATGGTGGGGTGCTACGAAATGAATATAATCACCCCTATGCTGAAATCCGAATTTTCGTAGCTCCGTTCCGAACAATTCGAAAATGGTATGCTGAAATCCGTTCGTAACTCACGGCCGCGTTGCCAACTAAAATTATTAAATTCGAAGTTCTTAATCAGCTGTTTTGACAGAAATAAACAAAGTGAAATAAACAAAGTGAAGAGTGAATTTTGAGACCAGCGATTATTAGTTATAAGCAAGTTTTTTAATTAAATTAAAATAAAATGGATTCTGAGCCGCTGCACTTTTGTCCCAGGAGGAAGAATATGCTATAAGCAACATTTTTTCGTATTGCGTGCGATTTGTTGTGATCTTCGACCTGCCGATTTTGCAAAATATTTATTAATACACCAATTTTTTCTATGCACAATTTAACTTACATATTTGTTCGTTGTTTTCCGTGTACACTATTTATTTTATTATTATTATTGTTTTGAATTTGCTAAGTTCCGACACCAGTTGCTATTCGTACAAAATCTCCGAAAAATGCAATGAAATGACAGCTACGTCGGATTCAGGCATACCAACATTACGAATTTCGAAAATGGCTTACGAATTTCGAAATTACGATTCCGCAATTCGGATTTGAGCATACCGATGTTACGATTCGTAGCAAATTCGTAGTTACGACGGATTTCAGCATAGGGGTGAATAATCTTTTTGTAAAAGGGAAATTTCCCTTTTACGAAATGTATTTATTTATCTTTTTGTAAAAGGGAAATTTTATAACATATGAATATAGTAAATTGTACATGATAATCTTCTTGTAAAAGGAAAATTTCCCTTTTACGGAATTTATATATAGTTCGAAATAAAAAAGTGACTTTATTTCCCATTTGCAATATGTGGAATGTGTCTTTATTTCTCATTTACAGTCAATTTTTATGTGTTCTTATTTCCATTTCAATTGGAAATAATGTCCCGTGACTTTATTTCCATTCCAATTGGAAATAAAGTCACAGTGACGTTATTACTAGTGACGTTATTGCACCCCACCGGCCAGCCGTACATGACTGCTCCATACAATCTCTGTTAGAAGATGTACCCAGAGTTGACACGGACACAGTAGCTCTTCTGCAAAAACATAAACATACATACATCTACAACAAGAATTTTCTAAACCACACGGAACGGAACATGTACATATGAAATCGACACAAGCCTTCTCGGTTTAAGCAAATCAAGCAAATCATTTTCTTGAACTCAATTAGATGTAGATGTTCGTAAAAATGCACCCATCGTCATAACAGAGCTATGAAAGTGTTGAAGCGAGAGGAGATTGTAAGAATATTTACTTATGTTGGATCGTTCTATTAATTAAAGTACTGAAATAGTGCGATGTTAATTATTTTATGTGTCTTTAGACAGGTCACTTAAAATATGAAAGATTTGGAGTTAGGTAGTGATATTTTTATTTGCTAAAAATTTATTTAAATTATCAACCAAGCTCTAAAAATACGTTGATCATCTGTTCAGCCCAATTAGCAAATTAGCGCCGTCTCGATACCACAGAACCTCAGGTTACTGCGTTAAAACAAACTGGAACACTTCATAAAATTTAAAATAGTGGTAACGCTATGTATGCAGAAATCATTCAGAGAATTGTACTCAAACGATGCAGTAATTAAATGGGCAATGAAAAGGTTTCGATCGGTCAGGGTCCTGTGACAACTGCTATGAGTCCCACGACGTTTCGTCTTTCCTTCGGAATGGATTCCCTCTTTCGGTTGTATTCGTAGGAAGTTAATTAATTCGAATTGTACACCTGGTGCTGTGCGCTAACGTTAAACAGATTGCTTGAGATTGTGAGAGTAAATGCTCCTACTAATTAATCTTATTTGGACTGGAATCGACACTTTATTTGAGTTTGTCACCCTCTTGAACCCTCTCTGGCTACCTGATCGGCTGCCTCATTTCTAGTGATGTTGCGGTGCTCAGGAACCCAAATTTAATGTAGTGAGAGCTAATTGCAGACTTCATTCAATGGAGTCTGCGTCTGTGGGGAATAATGCAATTGTTGTGCACCAAGTGTACGACGAACCCGATTCTCCGGAAACTCGATATGTTCCTTCAGCGATATTTTTGGCTTTGGTAAAACCGCTTTCAGAACTTCCTCGGGTAAATAAAATGGTGTCACCAGCCACGCTTGAAGCGGTTAACCTGCGCTATAAGTTATTGTGGGCGGCATAACCGAGTGTGTACTAGTGCGCGGTTCATTTTGAGAGTCCCGGGTTCAAATCCGGACTGATTTTTTTAAAACCTGGAATACATATATTTCTTCTTTCTTCGTAGTTACTTACTACCAGGACAAAAATAATTTATTTAATAAAGTTTAATTTATCAACATTGGGTTAATGACAGAAAATTACATTCTCGAAAAAAAAATTAATTTTAGTATTAAATTTTTTCACCGTTACTCATTTCAAATTTAATCAACTCTGAGCAGTATTTCTCCTGCATTACAGCCAAACATCTATTTAGCACCGTGGATATTGTTGATTACGCCAGTTTTACATCTTGGTCCTTTCCAACACCATGTTGGTATCCACCCTATGCTAGAAATTGTAGAGTACCCACTACATGCCCAAGTGCTGTCTTATGGTCCATCGCTTAAACTGAAAGGATTGCAAGGACAGCATTCGTACATGTTTCGTCAAAATTTTTAAGCACATTTGCCTTTCCTTGGAAATTTCAAAATTTTGAACTAATTTTTAGAGGACGCTGCTTTGAAAAAATTTAAATGTAAGGGCTGATTTATTTTGAGGTTTTTTCGGTATTAGTATGCGGTTCTAAAATGTATTCCAAGATCTAAATAACATAGTCGTTTAGAAAAAAAATTGGTTACCATAGGTTTGTAATAAAATATATACATATATAAGTAAATTATTACTTAATATTTTCATAAACACTGTAGGCCACATTTAAAATTAGTTGATAGTGCAAAGGCGATGTCACAATAAACACCTTGGCAACACTCATTTGCTTATTGTGAAAGATTAAAAAACTATTATATTGAGAATATCTTTTGGTTAAATTCTAAAGTTGTCTAGTTTTTTTTTCTAGAAAATGGAAGTGCAACATCTTTCTCTAATCAAATGATAGGAATAAGAGAAATATGAATATCAGTTGCCGCTCAATGCAAAGAACTTTGATTACAAAGCAGTTGACAGGAGTTTCGTTTCCTGTGGCAATAATTTTCGTTCAATTTCACCACACCAGATACCAATTGGATCTAATCAGATGCAAATATCAATAAGCAAATGTCAAATTAGTTCTGGTATGGTGAAATTCGACAAGATTTTCTGTTAGAGGAACGGTGGAAGTGATGTAACTTTTTAATGATTTCTGTTATTTGCTCAACGCGCGCAAAAATATGAGAATTGGCGTATTTTCAACTTCGTACTGTTATCGGCGTTGGTTATGTGGGAAACTTCGTTTTATTATGCATTCGCTTTGAGGTTTAAATCTCTATTTTCGATTGCTATATAGATAGATATATTTGGTCTTATTTTTATTTATATGTACATACATACCCATGGCCAAAATAATAGGAGTGCAAAATTTTGAACAATTTTGATTGCTTAGTCCTAAAAATCCTGCTTCAGATTATATACAGGGTTTCTCAATAGGAACGCTACAAAATTGTTTTTAAATAAAACGGGATATGAATTAAATTATTTATTCCTGTGAAAGTACATTCGATGCCATTATGTATGGAACTCGATTTCTTTTGCATGGGCACCACGGCCACGCTTGCAGAAGTTCAGACGCTGAACCCAATTTTCGACGGTTTTCAAGCATAAATCGGCCGATACTGCCGCAGTTTCACGTTTGATATTCGTACGAAGTTCATCAATCGTCGCTGGGTTGTTGGCATAGACCATAGACTTGACGTAGCCCCACAGGAAATAGTCTAACGGCGTCAAATCGCACGACCGTGGCGGCCAATTGACTGGGCCATTTCGTGAGATAATACGTTCACCAAACTTGGTTTTCAATAAATCGATTGTGACATTTGCTGTGTGGCTTGTGGCGCCGTCCTGTTGGAGCCACATGTTGCCCAAGTCCATATCATCCAATACGGGCCAAAAATATTCGGTTATCATTCAGCGGTAGCGATTCCCATTCACAGTAACGTGCCGGTCTTGATCATCACGGAAGAAGTACGGCCCAATGACGCCGCCGGCGTAATTTTTTCGGGATGCAATGCTGACTCATGGAGTACGGGTGGATACTGAAGAGAAATGTCAAAAGAGCGGGAAAAAATATGGCGCCGTTTGCTGTCACTATCGGTCTACTTTTGTAGCGTCCCTATTGCAAGACCCTATATATGTACATACCCATGGCCAAAATAATAGGAGTGTGAAATTTTGAACAATTTTTATTACTTAATCCTAAAAAACCTGCTTCAGATTATATATATTGTACCGTTATTTAAAAATTAATGTGCATAATCGGAATCCTGCCGCATGGTAGAATGTAACGAAATGAATTGTGACAAATCAGTTGCAGTTTTACTGGTGGCAGAAGACGTGTTACTTTATTTCCCTTTTGCATTCTTCCATATGTGGATTTCATTTTTAAATCAGACGAATATCGTAAAAAATTTGAAGTCATATCTTCGATATACTTCAACTTTTTGCATGACTTCTGTACACGGAACAAACTAAGCCGTATTGTAGAATTTGTTTTTCATTTCTATGTTTTCTTAGGAGATATGATTAATCATAGTTTGAATTTTTTGTGTCTCTGCTCGATTACTAACTGCTTAAAATTACAATTCGCTAATTTTTAGTCTTAACGTCGTTAAAAGCTAAAGAATCGCTATCTCTAGTTATAGACAGTTAAATTTTTTGAAGTCGATTAACATAGTGAATACCAGTATATTGGAGATTGGAAATGCTACCTATGTAGTAGTTCTACTTCAATTCTCTATAAAAACCATGTTTAAAAATATTCGGGTTTTCCACCCATTATTTTTAAAATAATTTATTGCATAACGAGATGTTTTATTTTGTGTGAGTGAATATTCATACAAAGAAAATGGATTTGCAAATAATAATAATAATTTTTTATAGGCCTTAAACCGGCCTTAAGAGTTTTTATTTTAGGATAAATTTGAACCCATGCCCTCGGCAAGTTGCCCTTCCAGCTTATTATTTTTAAACGCAATTCAAATACGATGGTTGTTGCTGGTTATAACACAACATTTTTTTTTTATTTTATTGGCCACCCTGATGTATTGCTCCTACTGAAAAAATTGCTTTCATGTCCTACCATGCAAAATTACTTTAATAAATACTTATTAAATATTATGTATTTCAAAATGGTTTATTCTTTGTACTAGCCTTTGAATGCTATGAGCCCGTTTTTTAATTAACTCACTGGATAAATAAAAAGTAAAATAAAAACATACAAATACAAGAAAAATAAAAAATATATGAATACAAGATTATTGCGTATAGGAACGTAAAACCCTATTTGTATTTTTTAATGCGTACTATGCGGCATGGAGTTAGGCTTATAACAGAAATATCTCTACTTTTAAATATAACCTGCTTTAGTTATGAGGAAAAAACAATATGCCACACATAATCACAACATGTTAGCCACTTAAACGCCATGGAAATGTAGAAAAATTTTTAAAGTTGATTTATTTTTATATACACATCCATATGTGGGCAATATCCACTTCTTGTCAGTCAATAAAAACAACACAACTCTTCAGCTGATGCGCTTTTTATGGCAAAGTTAAAAAAAAACAAAAATGCACACACACACACACACACACAAAAAAATATTACTCAAAAGTTCGCGCATAATTTATTTACAAAACAGGATTAATAAACGCAGTTTTCACGCTCGAAATAAGCTTTATACATTTATGCATACGCACACACACACACACGCACACACGTACATATTTACATATTTATATAAAACAGCGATTTTTAATAGCGCATGCAAACATTGTATGCATATTTAAATAAAGTTAAGCCTTTTACTACGTTTACTGCTATTTGCCGCTTATTTGTTGCAACTATTCGCTTAACCCACTGCAATTACCTAGGATTATAATTAAATTTATCTGCAAAGCATGCGGATACCCTGCAGGTGTGTTAAACAACAAACAAGCGGGTAAAAGCGCCACAAAGTATGTTATATTATTTTTTGGATAATGAGCCTGAATGTATGTATATATGTACATACAGATGTAAAGTTGGGAGGAGTGCAGTTCCTGATATCGAATAAATGTGTAGTCCTACAGCTGTTCACTTAAATTCATACATCTTTTTTTGAGCTCCTTTAATTGGGGCTTAAATAAATTAATTCACAAATTTCACTAGTTTATAACTCTTTTGAAAAATTGCCAATTAATTTACTTCAAAATATGTTTTTTTTCTTTTGTTTTTTTACTATATTTTTAACAGTATGCTAAAAGTACTGCCCTTCTAGGCTCTTTTTCTTGTGTGCTTAATTAATTTAGTAAAACCAAATTATCATAGCTACATTTAATGCATATTGTAGGAGATGGGCCCAACTCCGGGTGTTGATTGAATGCATGAAGGGGACATTTTTTAACGGTAATCAAAAGCCCTTTTAAAATGTAACTTACGAAATTGCGTGCGAGAAAAGTATTTTTAGGCAAACAAATGACAACGCAATTCATAAGAAAATTTCTTTTGATAATTAGCACTTTCAGTATTCCCTCAAATCCATTTGTTATACCATCCATGCTACTTTGAAAGAAGTTCATCCAATCCATGTAATTTAAGCACATGAATCACTTCTTCTGACGACAAAATTCGATTAAACTTGATATTCGGAAATCAAATTCGGAAATCAAGACCCCAGATAGCAGAATATCTAATAACGAAAGTCGCGTCAGAATTACTAAACAAGAAAATGTAATGCTTCCAATATATATATATCGAAAGGTTGTAGGTCTTCACAATACAACTGTTTTATTTCAAGTGAAGAAACTGAAAATTTCTGAAGTACAAGTTTTCAACTTTACAAAAGAAAACTATGATCGTTTTAATGAAGATTAAAGTTTTAATGTAATTGAGTTGTTTCAATAACATTTCTTACAAACTTGCACTCAACTCAAGAACATTTGAAACACTAATTATTTAACTTTAACATTTTACAACATTTCTTATGTTTTCTTTTGTTAGCCTTTTTTTATTAAATCAGCAACATTCTCTGATGTTTAAACATATTCGATAGAGATCTCTTTAGACTCAAATTTTTCTCCTACGTAGTGATAGTTAATGTGCAATGCGTTTGCATCGCTTATGTGTTATTGGGTCTGTGGCTAAAAATTCTGCACCTTGATTATCGCAACGAATCAATGTAGGTTTATAACACAAATTCTCCAATCCAATCCTGACACATTGCAATACATATATTCGGCCTCCATAGATCTCAAAGATCCTGAATTTTGCTTCATTGCTTCCCATGCTACAGGCCCACCAGCCATAAAAATTATATAGCCGCTATAAGGCTTCCGATCAATTGAATTTGATCCCCAATCTGCTTCTGTAAAGCATAAAAATTCTTTTTCAATTCTTTTATATTTAATCGCAACATCTTGTTCTTCTTTAAAGTAGGTACCGAAGAACATGTTTTGCTGCGGTTAAATGATATCTGTGCGGATGCGAATTAAATTGATATTTCTTTACATCAACCTTATCAGAACAATCCTCCCGACAGCCCTTGTCTAAAATAACTCCACTTGCAAACGGTGTTGACGCTGGTTTGCAATCTGTCATGCTCCACGTTTTTTTTACTAATTCCAACCACTACTTTTACTTATTTCTATCTTTATTTTTACTAATGCTATTTTTATTTATGCTACTACTAATTTTCACTACTGATTTCACTAATTTCTTCCACTATTTTTACTCATTTCTACCGCTACTTCTGCAAATTTGATCACTATGTTTACTAATGCTACTACTAACTTTTACCACTATTTTTATTAGTGCTACCACTTCTTTTCGCCTATTATTTACTATTTTCTACCACTACTTTTGCTACCTTCCTCCACCATTCTTCCAATTACAACCACTATTTTGACTAACTTCTACTACTATTTTTACTAATGCTACTACTAACTGCTACCACTTAATTTACCAATTTCTACCACTACTCTACTAATTTCTACCAGTATTTTTTCTAATCCTACTACTAATTACTACCACTATTTCTACTAATTGCTACCACTATTTTTATTAATGCAACTACTTAAATTTACCACTATTTTTACTCATTTCTACCACTACTAATACAAATTTTTTCCACTATGTTTACTCATTTCTACCACTATTCCGCTAATTTCCACTACTATTTTTACTAATACTACTACTAACTACTACCACTATTTTTATTAATTTTACTACTTATTTTTACCATTTTTTTTACTTATTTCTACCACTATTTTTACAAATTTCCTCCACTATTTTACTGATTTCTACCACTATTTTTAAAAACTTCTACCACTATTTTAACTAACGGTACTACTAATTTCCACCACTATTTGGACTAATGATACTACCACTTAATTTACCAATTTATACCACTATTCTATTAATTTCTACCAGTATTTTTTCTAATCCTACTACTAATTACTACCACTAAATATTTCTAATAATTTCTACTACTATTTCTATTAATGTTACTACTTATTTCTACCACTATTTTCACTCATTTCTACCACTATTCTACTAATTCTACCACTATTTCCACTGATTTCTACCACTATTTTTAATAATGTTACTATTTATTTTTACCTCTATTTTACTGATTTCTACCACCATTTTTACAAATTTCTACCACAATTCTATTAATTTCATCCACTATTTTTACTAATCCTACTACTAATTACTACCACTAAATATTTCTAATAATTTCTACCACTATTTCTATTAATGTTACTACTTATTTCTACCACTATTTTCACTCATTTCTACCACTATTCTACTAATTCTACCACTATTTCTACTGATTTCTACCACTATTTTTAATAATGTTACTATTTATTTTTACCTCTATTTTACTAATTTCTACCACCATTTTTACAAATTTCTACCACAATTCTATTAATTTCATCCACTATTTTTACTAATCCTACTACTAATTACTACCACTAAATATTTCTATTAATTTCTACCACCATTTCTATTAATGTTACTACTTATTTCTACCACTATTTTTACTAATTTCTACCACTATTCTACTAACTCTACCACTATTTCTACAGATTTCTACCTCTATTTTTATTAATGTTACTACTTATTTTGACCACTATTTTACTGATTTCTACCACTATTTTTTCAAATTTCTACCACTGTTTTTAGTAATGGTACTACTAATTTCCTCCACTATTTTTGCTTATGCTACCACACATTTCTACCACTAATTTTACTTATTTCTACCGCTATTGTTACTAATGCAACTACTACTTACCACGACTACTTTTATTAATTTCTATTACCACAGAGAAGTTTTACTTCTGGCTCGCGCACTTAGGTGTAGGCGTGGTTTTTCTATTAATATTTTTACACACCCCAAATCAATTAAATTTTTGTTTTACTAACTTTTTAAAATAAAAACAAAAATCATATTTTGTGCATTGATAAAAATAGCATTATTAGTAAGTTTTTAAAAATGAATCCACCCCATTGGATCCATCATTTTCATTTTATTTGACGTAACTTCAAATTCATAATTAGCACTCTCAAAATTCAACTGTGAAAAACTCAGCCTGACTTGTCTAAAACTTAAGGACCAGTTAGTTTGTGTTTAAACTGACAGCTGGACAAACAAACAAAGCTAAATCGAGTCAGCTCATCGTACCGATCATTTTCGTATACTTGATATGGGTATATCTCTTTTTCTCCCAAACATAGGACAAAATATACAAAGCCAGCCATAAAGAATTACACATAATAATACATTTATAAACTTCTCCTTGTATTTCACATAAAATTTTTGAGATATTTTTGAAAAAATTTTGAAACAATAAAATTTGTGCCTTATAAAAATCTCTCATATTCACCTTCTATCTCTTTAAGGCTGTGTGCTTTGAAAGAGAGTAAACAATGTCAGTCTTGCTTCTCACATAGTCGGACCAGTGTTGCCAGTAAAAAACTCTCAAATCGTCCAAAATAATTTCAAAAATGGTCGTTTTGATTCCAAAGTATGAAATTACTTTTATTCTACCATAAATACATTTTCTTTCAATCTATATGCTTGATTATGTTCTGTAGTTAATACATACTTTTTTTATTATTGTTAACGCATTATCTTTCTTCTTTAAAATAAAATTGAAGTTATTTCAAAAAAAGTAAGAAAATGAGCGACATACTTATGTACGAATATTTAATCTGTGAAAAGTTTGTTACATTTTAAATAAAAAAATTACTCGGAATTCTTAAAGATTTGGCAAAAGGATAAATTGAAACCACATTAAACTCAGTTTTTAAAACTTTCAAATACTTAACATAAATATATTGGTATATAAATATTTGCGTACAGTGGTGGAAAAAATAATATAAACGCAAAATGTTCACAAGTTTTGCTAACTTTTGTTTTGTTTGTTTCATTACTAATAACTTTTGCACAAAAATCTAGTTCGTTCATGAAAATAAATCAACATTCTAGACTGCAGTAAACATCACAAAATTTCACAATACACTTTTTATCAAGAATTTTGCATCCAGAATTTAAGTATACAGATTTATAGAACATCAAAACTTTTCACTTTTCAATGTGCTCAAAATTTTATTCATTGGGGTTAAAATTCGAATTAAATTTTAACATCATATTCACATTACAACGTATTAAGTATTATCATCCAAGTGCGTTCATACGTGGCATTCCTAATTTATCTTGGCAGCTCTCAAGTTAGTTCTTTGGTCAGAGGTATGTTTAAAGCACTTTTACTATATTTTATTATGAAGATAATATCTTCTATTTTTTTAATTTAGGATCGTGAAAGAAATTTCCTAGAGGCCGAAAAAATTAAGGAACAATCGAGTGAAATGCTAATATTATAAACCCATCGTCCAGATTGGTTATTGGAGAACACAACATGTTTAGATTATTATTGATAAAATTTAGAGCCGTGACTGATTTGTTCTATCTTTGGTTCTAGATTTATGATAAAATAGCTCATTTTGTCTTATTTTATTCACAGCATTTACATGGCAAAATTTCTTAATTTCATCGTAATTTGCTTATAAATTAAAAATGAGTCATAAATTAAGGTAGAAGGGTCTGGGCTTTATTATTAAGCTATTAAACTACATATTTATAATTTTCTCTGAAAACAAAACCAACTCAGATATTCCGGACTAAATACAAATTTGTTCAGCAAAAATGGAATGTAAGGTGGTCCCTTCAGAAAAATACCATGGTTACTCTGCTACTGTTACTACGGTTACTGTTTTTGCTGTTGTACAGTTTTATTATTTCTATATATTAGTGTTCATTTTTTTTAGTAAGCCCAGCTGTATTGCAGAGAGTAAGAACTAAATTTTAGGAAATTCTGTGTCCAGAGGACAGTATTATAGCGATTCTTATATTTAGTTTTGTTCAAATTAATTTTTGAAAAAAATCCGAATTTTTGAAAAATTGCAGACAAGTAAATTAGTCAGTTGTTGAAACCGAAGAGGAACCAACAAAGCTTCCAAAAATTATCTGTTGTGTATTTCCCTTTTCACCAAACAAATTACTAGAACAGAAAGTTTTTTGTTCTCTATAGATGTACTCGTGTTTTATTTTTATTTATAAAATCAACCATTTTTGCGAATTTTCGTCTGTTGTCTTTCAACAGAGCAATTTTGTGAACGTTCTTGAAAAATGGAATACTATTAAACAAAATGGAGTCAGGCAATTGAGTGAACGTTAACCAATTTACTCACTTTATGTAAATGCGTGGAACCGAATAACTGTCCCCGCTTTGTGAATATCAAATATCGCTGATGGATGATTTATTTGTATTTGCTGAAGTTAGGAATCACCATAGGCGAATAACGATAAAAATGACGAGCTGTTTAAATTTGTGCATCTTTTTCCTTGTACATATTTTCATTCATTTTTTCTTTATTGGCGCTTTAACCACCTAAAAGTCATAATTAAATCAGCATCTACGAACCAAGGACGGTCATTTTTGAATTAATTATTATTCAAATAAAAATAAATACGTTTATACAATTTTTTAGTTTTGGATGAATAATAAATCTTCATTTCATTGTTCATTTATTATTCAAATAATTTTGAGTAGCGAATAAGTTTTCATGGATCATACAAATAATTTTCAAATAACGAATAAAATTTCATTCATCATTTTAAATAATTTTGAAAAGAGAATAGATTTTCATTCATGTTTCAAATAATTGTAAAAAAGAAATAAATTTGTATTCATGATTATTCAGTCATAAAAATCATTCACGATTTATATGTATCCACTTACTGCGGCAAAACATACACAGAATGATGAATACAAATTTATTTGTTATTTTAAATTACTGGAATAAGGAATGGTGATCTATTCCTCATTCAAAATTATTTTTTATAACGAATGAAAATTTATTCGTTTGAATAACGATTGTGAGCTTATTCGTCATTTACATAAAATACGAACGAAAATAGAGGTACGGTGGGCATGATGCGATCCATGTATAGTTCGTTGAATATGGGAATCTGATTTGATCCTATTGGTATCAGGTGTGGTGAAGTTGGACAGAAAATCTAACTGCAGGAAATTAAACGCAATGCAACTTCATTGTAATGTACGTACTTCGGCCAAGCGTCCTGCTACTCACCACTTACCACTTGTCTTATTCGGTGCAGATTATTCATATTTAGGTTTACACATTTGTGTTACAAATCAAACTGTGTATAATTTTGGAAAAAGGCGCCGTGCAATAGTTTATATAATAAAAAAACCTTAATAGTTGGCATATAGATCCTATATATCAGGCTTTAAATAATTTGTTGGATGAAAAGGCGGCTCACGCCACAATTTAAGACGATTACCAATATTTTTTCATTCCATACAAATCGTCTTCCAACTATATCTGGCATACTCAAATCGAGCAAATTCTCTCTCAATTCTTGATTTTATTGTATTTTTGTAAGTTACCATTATATGAGAGGGGCACCTGGTTTTCATCGGATTTTTTACAATTTTCCAACTTTTGCTTATTGACTCGAAAATCAATATGTCCAAAATTCTGGTAGAGTTTGGGAACATAGTTTCGGAGATACAGCTCCGGTCAACTAATTAACAACGCATGGATATCGAAATTTGTTTCACACCTACACGGTATTGACTCGAATAACTCCTCGCACACAGTGGTTTGAATGGCTTCCCACTCCATATGGATCTTTCCCATTAGAACTTTTTTCTTTAAGTGCTCCCAGGTATTCTCAATGGTGTTCAGATCAGGGCTACATGAAGGTAAGTCTAACAATTTTATCATATTTTGTTCCGTCCACTGTTTTCTTGCTCGTGCGGTATGTTTCGGATCGTTGTCCTGTTGAAGGATCCATGTAACAGGCGTGTTTCCATTGTAAAAAGGAAGCATTCCATCATTCAATATTGAAATATATTAATGCTGATCCATTCGTCCCTCAATTTTGTAATGGGCTCAACTCCTCGCCATGGCATAGCACCCCAGACCACAATGTTACCGATTCCAAGCATGAGCGTAGGTCAGGTATATTTCGGTTCATACGCTTTCAACGGGGGACGCCGAACGTAAGATTTTCCATCGGGTGAAAGTCTATTTATTTTGTTTCATCGGAAATACCCACTCTTTTCCATTCTTTAACCGACCAATCGCGATGTTCGATAGCGAACTCCAATTTTTTCTTGCAATTTCGTTCCGATAGCAAGGGTTTCTTTCGAAAAATCCTTCTAAATAAACCTTTTCTCTCTAATGGTTTCTAATGGTTTCTACCGAAAGAGAAGCGTTCTTTCCACCAAAAACACTAAGACGAATTTCATTTGCGGTTTTTTGGAGGAATTTTTTTAGTTTCACGCACTATGAGTTCGTCTTCCCTAGCCGACGTTATTCGGAATCTTTGCTTTCGTTGAACTTTGTTAACAGTTCCAGTTCTCCTGAAATAGTGTACAACATTGAAAACCATCCTTTTTGAATTGTTTAGAATTTTCGCGATTTCGCCATACGATTTTCCGTCGTTGTGAAATTTGACTACTATGGCTCTCATAGTTTCGTCGCAGGATTTATTTTTACCCATTATGTTCAAACTTTAATAATCTTACCAAATAAATAGTTAATCATGTGACCAACTGGTTTTTAAAGGAATGTGAATATATCCGGAAGTAAATAAAAAAATGGGCCGGTGCCGCGCCCATTCCTAAAATTCTCCGCGTTCAATTTGAGTAAATTAGCTTAATTCCGAATTCAATATGGGTTTTTTATTTTGTGGGAAATTACCGTTATATGCACCAGTACAAAAGGTAGATTGTATTCGTATCTCAGATTTAGTTTCAACTTTCCAGCACTAGATGCTTGTAATGATCGTATCCTTAAATCGAATGCCGCAGGTAAAAGCTACTGATAATAAACGATAATATTAATTTGTGAGCTCAAGGCCAGTGTATAAGGAAAAGTATATTGGAAAAAAGACAACAACAGTCAGGAGTAGTAGAAATTATATCTATTTCGGAGATCACCACATCTCCTCATCAGATTTCTTTCATGACTCCACCGGCACTCGAACCAACAACCTACGACTTGCTGTATATTGCAATAATTTCTACCACTCCTTACTGTTGTTGTCTTTTTTCCAATATACTTTTCCTTATACACTGGCCTTGAGCTCACAAATTAATATTATCGTTTAACAAAAACAGGCGGAAAAATCATAGGCTACTGATAATATAAAAATGGACAACAATTTTTGCGAGAAAATAAAGCGTCATTAGAACGGAAGGTTCGCGCCAAGTTATTACTATATTAAATCTTATCATTACCACATTTAAAAAAAATTTCTATAGGCTAGATAATATAACTATTTTCACAAGCGCATCATAAATTTTCCATGTCATATGGATTTGTTAAATTGTTTGCTTTACGTATTCCTACAAGTTAAGGAAATCCCTTTATTAAAAATATACCTGCAACATTCTCATATCTACTAGTTTTATACGTAGCTCTTGCACAAGTGTGTAAATTTTGACGCATTTTTCTTTCACACATATTGGAAGAAGAATTGCAAAACAGCAAATTAAGCCTTAAAAGTGATCAGATACATACATCCATATAGTGCGCATGCATGAATGAATTAACATATGTACATATTATGTAAGTATATGTGCATACCATAATAGTTTGAAGTATATAAATTCAAGTATTAACACGCAGTTTTTACAAGTTTGCATATCCTACAAATACAGCACATTGCAAATGTTCATAAACCCAGAGTATACATGAACAGCAAAGGCGAAATATGGTATTCACATGTATGTAGGATGCCAAGCACTGGAACCACCACAAAACAAGCCAATAAATGACCGAATGACTGGCCCGGCTTACTGTATGGCACTCAAGCCGAACGAAAGCGTTAACAACTACAATGGCATATTATGTACATGTGCAGTCCCAGCAAACCATAAGGTTGGTGATCGACTAGAGGCATTAAGTGAATTGCAATCGCGTAATGCAATCTCACTGCTTGATTCTATTTTGGCGTAAAAATTACAATTTGCTATCAGTTAAATACAATAACTATCTCAAAATTACCAATTATTTTCTATCTTATTCTGCCGTCGATACAAAAATCACTAAAAGACTGTAATGCGGGTCGGCTCTTTGCGGTGCACTATGAGTAACGCCAAATAATCCGCGCCTTCCCGTTAACCCCGAACAGTACCCGGCACTTGATTTTTTTAGACACTGGGCCCGTTTTATTGTTACCGACTTGCAAAAGTAACCCAGTTAACATTTTTCATTAAACATGAGATTTGTTAATGCTATTTAAGAATGGAAAATAGTTTTCCTTACAAATTTTAGGTTGGCGTAGTTATACATTTAAAAATACTAAGTACTAAAAATAAATAAACAATAGCGCAGTTTTTTCACTACCCAACACTGCATCTCAGGTCGGATATAATTTTACCGAGTTGGCTCAACTCGCATATTCTTTTGAATTAGTGTTATTGTTTTACATGCATTTTGTTATTTTACCTACTATTCTTTTGCTACTCGGGTACAAAAAAATTAGCCTATTATCAGATACTGCATTCGGATTGGAATATTTTTTGAGCTGGGGATTACGTCATTCTATCACGCTGAGGCGGCAATCTGCAGAATTGGCTGGTGGGCTAATACCGTTGCCATATCCGCCTTATCAAAGCCCCGGCTGGTTTGAGAGCAAATTCCCAACCCACCGCCGGCTTTGGGTTAGCGATTTAGTTGCGATTAAGATGACTGCCGTATTTTCATGGGGTTTGGCTTTGAACGCACTCACAAAGATAACCGTCAACCCTTGCATGACCTTCCAGCATAAACAACCATAGAACAATTTTTGGACGACTACACGTTGCGAGTTTGGTTAACGGCTTTGAGTATGGTCGTTTAATTAATGAAAACTAAACCTAATATCTTGGACAAAGTGAAGTCCAAACCGATACCCAACAATGGCTATTATAGCGAAGAGGTTGCTCTTAACCCAAACACAGCTTCCAGAGACAAAACCAACATCCCAAGCTGGGGCTTTGTTCTTTTTACCAGAAAGTACAAAATTTCTACCGTTCCCGGCCTTCGGTGTGGTCCACACTTACATGTATGGGCTTAGTTCTGGATAGGAAATTATCCTTGAAACTAAATATTAAGGAATCAGCGGTGCCCGTCAGACTACGCCTACATTACAGCTGAAAGTCTTGTTACATATAATTACAATAGATACCGCAAGTCCTATCCAAGCAGCGGGATATTTCATAGCATTATTGCTATCGCAACGACCCCAAGAGCGTCAGAGTGGGCTAGTAGGAGCAGCTCTGACAACCTAGTAATGACTTTGTAACTCACCTATTTATGATTCAAAAAAAAAAGTAAAATGAATTACTCGTCAAGCACTTTCATTTCATATATGCAGCAAAGTCTGAAAGTTTATGGTCAGAACTGAATCTCAAACCACTTGTGATATTTCTAAATATAATCGTTTGAGCTCTTGTTAATCAAGGAATAGAGTAATCGGTAAATAAAATACAGTAATCGGTAAATAAATAAAACAACTTTATTTTCGGTAATAAAATAAAAAAATAGTCGACTTCACTTAATCGACTAACCATTTCCATTGGACTTTTACTTTTACAATTTGCTTTCTTCCCATTTCTTTGAATTGAAGATAAATGTATAGCGAACTATTGCTACTACTCGAATAATTTTGGTAAGTCGATTTTAAGACTACTCAATTGTGAACGCTTATTATTTAGAAAGTGAAGAGTTAATCGATTAATTAATAGTTAATTGATTTTTTCAACACAATTAGCGTTTTAGATTTTCATACCCTTAAAAACGTGCTTTGATTTTTTGCCTCAAAATAGCTGACTTCACTTCATCATTAGTGTGATCAATGTATCCTTGCATGCCACAAATATTTACCAAACATTTATTGTGGTCTGTCTATCTAAGATTTATTTGGAAAATGTTTGAAATCGGTCTAAACCACGCCTAACGGTAATTTTCGGAAAAGTCAGTTAACTCAAAAAATGCAATTAGGATAGCATTTTTTAGGAAAGAAATGGTTTTATGAAAAACTGGAAATGATTTTTTTTTTCTTAATGAGCAAGTCATATCTTATTTCCGACTTAGTATTTTTTGTCCACATTCACTTAAAATTATCAGCAGAATCCGAAACTATTATTCAATTTAGAAAAAAATATTTACCCACACTAATGGGCGTATATATTAGTTTTGTAAAAAGGGCTACCAGCTGAACGTTTACAAGTAACGAAATAGTAGCACTTGAGCGATAACTGAAATGGGAGCACACTTTCGAAACGCTTAATAATTTTACTCAGATTTGAGAAAATTTGATTTCTAGGGTACTTTGTTTCATACCCACGCATTAAATTTCGATGTTCTTATATAAAAAAAAAAACATTTATTTTAACATCTTTGTAAATGTCTTCATTTTTGCCAATATCGAAAACTGTGTAGATGAAAAAAATTTGTTGGGCTCAGCTTAGTAGTAGTAGCACCCATTTTCGAACTCAAAATGAATTATTTGCATTACTTGTTACCTTGGAATCCTACAAACCACATCTTCTATCGCCAACTCTTTTTGTTCCTCTTTTCCTGTGTTATGCCATGATTTTATTAGTGCAATGCAAGTAAATACAAACAAGTTCTGTTTCCGCTTCCGACCTTAATGCCAACGGGTGTTAAATTCCAACAAGCAAGAACACAAACACGCATATTTATTTTTTACATTGAGAATGTGTTTGTTTTCAATGAACCTGTAAACAAAATAGCCAACCAAAAAACCAGTCCAACAATTTAAAATCTTAAAACAGTATTTTCAGAGAAAGCTTGTCACTTCACTAAGGCTGTTGGTGGAAACAACAGAGAGAATATATGGCATTCGAAGATGAATTGGGAGAAAAGTTATACGCTACCTGTATATCTGAGCTCACTCGTGGACACAGGTACTGTGATGAGGTATTGCGAGGGCCCTTGGCCGAACAACATATTTTATATATTTCGTCTAGTAAAAAGAAATCCATTATTTTTTTAAATATATGGCTTTGGTAATCACGTTCATTAACCGCTAACTGACGTTTAAAAGATAAGATTTCGTACTAAATAGTCTTAGATAGTTTTATGATTTCCTGACTCTGTATTGTTCGAGCACGCGTCAAATATGAACAAAGAGAAAATGCGCCATATTATACAGTTTATCTAAGAAGGTGAGTAGTGTTTATGGTCCTTATATTGTAATAGCCAAATAGCGTAATTTTTCGTTCGTCGAATACGGTAAGTTTGATATCAAAAATGCACCACGCTCTGGAAAGCCGTTTATAATAATAGTCATCGATTGCCCAGTAGGTAAATATTTCACAGACAACTTTTTCGAACCATTTATATAAGGCAACATACCGGCCAACTTTTGCCTTTAGGAGAGAAATTTTGTTCCATCAGGACAACGCCAGACCGTACACATCAAAAGTAACTCCCCGAAGCTCCAAGAGCTTGGTTGGGAGGTCTTTATCCATCCACTTCATCGTCCGGACCTGCCACCAAGTGATTACTACGTGTTTTTGTCTATGGCGAGTGAGTTTGATGGTGCAAGTTCGCCTCAAGAGAAGCTTGTGAAAATCGGCTGTCCCAGTTTTGTGCCAATAGGGACGAAGGTTTCTATGAGAGTGGTATTTTGAAATAAATTACCTACAAAATGGAAACAAGTTACCGAACAAAACGCTGCATATTTGACCGAAATCGGATCATTTTAACTATGCTTAGTAAAACCTTCAATTCAATGCAGAAATAATGGTTTTATTTTTACTAGACCTAATAAATATAATAAGCTTTAATTGGAATTTTAGGTTTTATTTTGAAAATAATTCACGTTTGCTAGTTAAAAGTTTGTATCTAATATATAGAATACGACGTGGACTGATTCATTTCTAATGCGATGAGAGACACGGGATATTACAACAATCCAATTATAAAATTTGTCTCTCCTAACTATGCCTGAGCTGTAAACATTGGGATGCATAAGGGGCAATTACCCCTCCACGCTCTAAATTGTATAAATGGAGGGGCGATGGAGGGATGTAGACAGTAATGAGGTATAAGTGATGTGCGTGATGAAAATACCGCAAGTAAAAAGTTAAAAGTTAAGTGAATATTTTATTTAGAGAAGTTATGTTATTTTCTTTACAGAACCCCTGTACAACAGACTGCTCGCCGGAAAGTCCGTTGTAGTATTATAACTATTTTTACGTAAGGTTTATATCCTAAAATATTTAAATGGAAGATAAAATAGTTCGATTAAGATTTAAGCGACACCGCCCACTTAAAAGGAAATAGTATAAATCCGAAACTCCTTTAACAAATTATAAATTAATCGCAAATTGCAGAAATCGAAAAGAAGACCTTCCTCTTTCCATATGATTGCAATTTTTCAGAACACCAAAAAATTAGCCATTTCAGTATATTTTAGATAGATCGCTCAAATGTAGCTTTAAAGCTAACATCATAGAAAGGGGTAGATATAATATAAAAGTTAAGAAGGTTAATTGCGATTAGCTCAAACTCAAACTAAATACAAAATCTTACCTTTTCCCAATCCTCTTGATTTTTTGGCAGGATAATTTGCAGTGCTCCTTTTGTGTTTAAACATCAACATCACCGGGTATCAAAAAAAATGGTTTTCGCCCGAACTTACGTAAAAATCTTCTTAACTTGTTTTATAAATAAGACTTGTTTATAAAAAAATTATTGTATGTTTATTATCACGACTCGCTTGTCTTATTATTATGTATATATTTTATTACTTTACGCTCGAGTTTTGCTTGATAAAAATTCTGATAAATTATAAATATTTTGTTAATTTTTAAAGTGAACAGAATGTGGGGGTTGCTTTTTAATTCGTAGCCTTTGTAGAAATTGTCGCTTAATTTGAGAGAAAACTCCCTGCTGTAACAAAATTTCAATTTTAGGAGCACTTTTTCACTATTTTTTAGTTTCTATAAATGGTCAAATTTATAAGCTATAAAAATTATGAAATGTAGATATTTTTCTCTACATTGGGTTTGGAATACAATTTAGTTTGCTACACATTTAAATTAATATTACAAATATATCTAACAACCTATGATAGCAAAGCGAATTTAAAAAAAACTAACCGGGCAACAGGTTAATACACGAAAATCAGGTTCAGGGTACCTACGGAAACCCACCGCAGAAGAGGATCGCATTATCAAGTTCAAATATTTGGAAAATCGACTCGAAACAGCAGACGGAGTTTAAATTACAAGCGTAATAAAAGAAAATGGCAAAAATTATCTAAACTCTCAGCTAGGCGCTTCCGCGCCAGCACTGGCATCTCATATTTACAAAACCAATAGCTAAGTGAAAACTAGAAGGGGAAAACTATGATTGTGAAAAAGGAGCAGAGCTCCGTGGATACCTTCGGGCAATCTCTTTAATAGTTGCTCCCAAGTGAGTGACCAAGGCAATCCAGATAACTTTGTAGTACTCAAGATTTAATAGGAATATGAAATATGAGTATAGTAGGCGGTAAATATAGCAGTGCGAGTACTGATTTCTATTCACATATATTTTTGCATAAACCGTTGATGAAAAAAATATTCTGATTACGTAATTAGTTCAAAACATATGCGCCAGCGGTATTTAAAAAACAAACAATTTCCTTTAAAAAAAAGTTGGATCGATCTTGCTCGTTCGTTTAATCCAAATAAATGGAAGGTGATACAAATAAATGAAAAGTGAGAGTATCTTCTTCCAATTGACTAGAAAAATTCGCCGTCTATTTCCGATCACCGAAGAAACTTATAACGCAAATTTTAGAGCTTTTTTTTTAATTTCGCAAACTTTGTGTCCCAACTGCTTAATGAACCTGTATAAAAATAATACAAAAATAAAAAAAATATATATTATTTTCATTAATTAATTTAAAAAAAAACAACAAAAAACTTTTTCTGTACGACCTCCTAAGATGTCGTTGCTCAGGACAATCCCGTATTAAGGTCCAGCAGTAGTCTGCCTTCATGTGGTCGTCCCATCGAACTTGGTATCTTTCTTCCATTATTTTTATGTCCTGGTGGAACCGTTCACCTTGTTCCTCACTGTAATCGCCTAGGTTGTCCGGGAATTGGTCCAAATGACTACATATGTAAATAATGTAATTTAATGCTCATTTTAGCTCCTAGTTTGCGAAAATTGAGAAGCATATCAGCAACTAGTTTTGTATAGTCTGGTGATTTATGATTTCCCAAAAAATTGTTGACTACATTAACAAAGCTTAAGAATTCAGTGTCTTTTAGAAGGGTACGAATTTGAGGACCATCGAAGACTCCTGCTTTTAATTTTTCCATACTAAGGACTGGAAATTTTTCGCACACATATTCGAAACAGTCACCTGTCTTATCAAGGGCTTTGATGAACTGTTTCATTAGCCCAAGCTTGATGTGAAGTGGTGGAAGTATAATAACGTGCAGCGGCTGGCAGGGACTGTTAGAGTTTTCAGGTATTTAGGCGAAGTCGTCAACTTAATGTTTAGTTGTATTAACTCACCCGACTTAACCGGCTGCCCTTGCTCTCTTGCAAGGGAAATAAAATATTTAAACCAACTAACTACTTGCTTTAATAATTTATATAACAAAACTTATTGAGGAATAATTAAATTAATACAACTGGAATTGGGTCATATAATTTTTTCATTAATTTTTAAGTCTCGTTTATCTCAAGAACTAGAGCCAATCCAAAAAAAGTAAAAACACAGTTCGTAAGCCTGCTACTAATGTTAATTTGTTACGCAGTGTAATTTGCGCGTTAAGGGGCCGTTACTTTGCATTTAGCCCAATTTTGCAAAGAGTCATCAATTTCTCGCAAAGTCAATGAGAAAAGAAATTGAAACAGAGTTATTGTAAAGATAATTCAATGGAGTTTTCAAGAACGCTCTCCTTAGAAATTTTTTTTAACCGGAAATATTCAATAAAATTAATATTTTTGAAACAATCACTCTCAGATAACAGATGCACAAAGTACACCGTCTCATGACGACGGTAGAACAGCCATAATGCGGTTTAGAAAACAAGACGCCTGGAGTTAACGATATACCAGCTAAGGTGGTTAAAGTCGGTGGCGAAGAGCTGGTAGGGAACATGTACCAAATCCAAAAGAAGGCTCGCCATATAGACTGATGTTAAGCACAACTTTTAGCTCCGTCCAAATTTGAAGGAACCTCTACGAGCCCTTCAACGTTTTACTAATTTTTGGACTTGAATACTTTTAAAGATCGCGTTAATGGTCGCGTTATTTTTTTACTGTAATGAAATTGATGATCGATTCAGAAATATTAAAGATGTAGGCAATAAGACTCTGAACTCCTGGCAAAATTGTTTGTTGACCCTTATTTCACATTTTGAAGGTGAATTTAGGGTTTTAACTAAACAGGTTTTTATTACTCAACTAGGCGCATAATTTTCACCATTGACAGTGTTATTTGTTTACATTTATAATACAGTTAATTAATGTTACTTGCGATTTTACGATGACTCATGTTAATTAAACATTTGGATTCAAGTTTATTTTTAGAGTTATATAGTATATTTTTCAATCATGTTGTCCCCGCAAATTATGATGAGGTCAAAGTGGTACCTGGGAAAAAAATAGGTTTGGAAACACTGAGCTAAAGGAATATTTATATGTCAAATGCTACATATCTACGTCAATTAGCTAAGAAGATATTGTGAATAGTTCCCAAACATAATATATAGCCCTATATATAGGATCTATATATAATATATTGCAAATCTGAATTAAACAGCTCCGAAGCTATAAGAAATGCATCTTTTTTTCTCTATAGGACATATATACCCAAAAATCATTCATATTCACCGAATGGTTGCAGAAATAAGACGAATTCAAATAATTCCTGCCAAAAATATATATACTTAGCATATGGTGAGCCCGGGGGTCACGTGAATCTACTTTAAAAATTACGACTCCTTTTTATTTTTATATGTAAGATTAACTGATTTTATTGCGTACAACAAATAAATACTGTTTATTTTATATAAAAGCTTGCGGTTTCATCCGAATCTAGACTTTTTATTACTTATTTTTTACATCCCCTTAATAATTTCCATCTATCCACAAGACGAATACCTATGGTTATTTTCATAATTGTTGCTCTTCCGGCCTGCAACGTTGTGTTTATAAAATCAATACACCAACGTCACAGGCGCCACCAATGACAGCATTGTTTGTGCCTCGGCGGTATTCGAGGGCAGTGATCATTGCTCAGATGTACAGAAGCATAAAATAATGAAATTATTTTACGCCAAGGGTACGAGAAAAAATTAGCAATATCAGTATGTACAGGCGGAAGCGGCGATGTCATTTTTCACCTACCACTAGCTCCCAATCGGATACTCGTTGCGGATTGGAAAGGAAAAAATTATACAAATAATGTATGTATGTATATGCGAAAGCATGGAACTGCATAGCGTTTTTTTAATTTTTTTCATGCTATGTTTTTGCAACCATTTTCATTTCCATTTGTGTTTTCAATCGCTTGAATGGAAGGAATTCATTAAATAATGAACGTTTCTTCATTGCCTCATGCAGTATCTAATGTATGTACGTACGTACGTATAATACATATACATACATAATTTCGATATCACAACTCTGGTTTTTAATCATCAATCCTATTAGCTTATAGGAAGACTGGTTTATTATATTCAGATTTCGGTTTCGGAACTTTACTGCTGCAAGTAAATTCCAGCCCTTACAACAAAGTTGCAATATGACAGAATTTTGGTTGCAGTTAGCTTAATACTCTTCGGTATTATGAATATAACGCACATTAAGCTTTTTAAATAATAAGATCTTCATTCGACCATATATTCCTTGGTGGGAGCACAGACGTCATGCTCTTTGTCCCAAAATTAGAACCTCTCACAGTGTGATCACTTCAAAAAAAAGCTGGACAGAACAAAAACAATTTTTTAAAAGAATTACACTACTCAACAAGTGTTTAACTTTAGATTTTATCTAAAACGCACTATGCAATTATTTGGGTAATTTCCAAAGTCTATTATTTGGCTGTATTGTGATATCCATTTAAAATTGTCTTATTAGGATTACTTTTCATGTGAACAAACAACTGCAAATACAACGATTGCATCAATGCCACTTCTTTCTTGGTAATAATACTTCAATAAAAAAAACACGCGTCCACCTATGTGCGTGAGCCAGACGTAAAACATCTTTGCACATTCTACAAAGAGATAGTCTTAAAAATGGGAGTAGAAGTAGTTAGTGAGAGTAGAAACAGTTAGTACATAGTACCGTTAGTAAAAATATTAGTAGTAGTCGCGTTATTAAAAATAGTAGTAGGAATTAGTAATAGTAGTAATAGTTGCATTAGTAAAAATATAGTCGAAATTAGTGAAAATAGTAGTAGCTATTAATAGAAGCACTAATGAAAATAGTAGTAGAAATAAGTAGAAATAGTGGTAGTTATTAGTAATAGCATTAGTAAAAATAGTGGTAGAGATTGGTAAAAAATAGTGGAAGCAATTTGTAGAAATAGCGGTAGCAATAAGTAAAAATAGTGTAGTATTAGTAGCAGTAGTCGTGGTGATGGTAGTGATAGTAGTTGTTATTAGTAGTTAGTAGTAGTAGTAGTAGTAATAGTTAGTAGTAGTAGTAGTAGCAGTAGTAATTTATAGCAGTGACAGTTGGTATTTAGTGGTAGTTAGAATTTAGTAAGAGTATTACTAGTAATTAGTACTAGTAGTACTTAGTCGTAGTAGTAGAAGTAACAGTAATTATTAGATGTAGTGGTAGTAGTTAGTTGTAGTAGTTCTAGTAATTAGTAGTTGGAGTAGGAGTAGTTAGTAGCTGGTGGTGGTAGTGGTAGTTGCAGTGGTTAACCAGTCCCGAACTACTGCAAAGTCCTGAAATGGGTCCGAAATATCCAGTCCGAAAATAGTGCCCAAACGGTCCATAAATTGTCCTCAAATGGTCCTGAACCAGTACCGAAAGTGTCCCGAGCAACATATGTATGTACATATGTACAGATGGGCATACATCCACACAAAAAATTGTCAGCCTAGAAAGCTAGGCGATAGAAGTGAAACTTCATGTATCTCGATGGGCACTTGAAATGAAAATACTCACCCTAGCCAGCAAGTTTTATAAGACAGAAATATTTCCCCGATAACAGAAGCCACTATATAATATTCTGCATTTTTTAAGGGTATTAGGTTAATGAAAAAAGAAAGCTGATTTCGCCTCCATTTATAAAAAATCTATTCATTCACTTCCATACTTTCATGTTCAAGAAAAGATACAATTGGTTTGTGGTATGAAAAATATGAAATGAAAATTCGTTATTGTAAATTATTTAAATATCTTGAGAAAATTGCATCTATTGTCTTGCGTCTTCTGGTTGTTGAGTCTTTGGGATTATTATTAATTTTTAAATTAAATTTACTTTCTAAAAATTGTACAAGTGGTTGAACCTCTTCCAAGGCGAAATTGACATTAAAATCACCGCTTAAAATCATTGGCATAGTGTGAAAATCTTCTCCTAATTCTGCTGCACCAGAGGGAGTATATGCCAATAATGCTCTATGTATGAATTTTATTATGTAGTGATGTAGAGAACAATCATTGCCACACTATGTCCGCCCCTCCACGCATGCTACCCCTCTCTCGTTTTTTCCTACTCCGAATCTGTCACGTTTTCGTTTCTTTCCCATGTCTCCTTCCGTCCGACTGCCCCACCACGCCCGCCATCCCCTTCCTTGTCCTGTCGCTTTTTCGTTTCATTCTATATTGGAATTACAGCCCAACGAACGCAAAGAAGTGTCACTTCACAAAACTACCTATATATGTATTTTTTTCAGATGAATGTATGTACATATATACATATGTCGTAATATGAAATTATTTTCAGTGTATTATCTTTGACGAATGTGCATGCCTGAATGCATTCGTCTTGGTTGAAATATTCTTCCACTCTTTTTGTTTTTGTCGTATATGCGCTAATTTCCTGCCCATTGCTTTCAAATTATATTGTATTGACGCTTTTATGCGAATGAGAGAATACACTACCTATATGAGCCCGCAGAAGATCGAAAGAGGGAGACGGAAATGAGCTTTGGCTGAATGTAGTACTGAGTGTTGCTAAGTGTGAGCGAGAGGAGAATTTGCTGCAATGAAATATGCCGGCAACGATAAATAGATGATCGGCTAAACAAAACAGCAGTCAGAAATAGATTGTTATAGATCCAGCTCGCACTGAGGAATTCGCTGTACACGTCAAGTTTTCAGAAGAGCAGGGATTACAAAGTGGATGCCATGAAAACTAATGTGAACTCGTCATATAGTACATATAGATAAGTCGCTACCTCGTGATATAAATATCACTCTCATGCAGCTAAAGAAGTTTTGCATCAAATTTTTTCGAACATGGCGCTTTTCCCACATTTTATTGCAAAATAAAGTGCTAACTTTAACTTTTATTGATGTTTTTATTGAAACGAGACTGTTTTTTTTGTTTTTTTCTGCAGGTGGCTTTCCTCTTCTCCTGGGGCATCTCTTATAAAGTTGCAATAGTTCTCTGTGATCATATAGGGCTCCCATATTTAATGATAACGTGACATCTTGATCTTTATCTGAATTCGCCGCCCACTGAACCCATATGAAACAACACAAGCGAAATTTAAGTAAATGCAATTTTAAAGACAGTTTTTATCCTATAATATAGCGACCCTTAAATGCATCCGATTCCACAAATGGAGGACAGTTTTGTATTGACACCGAACGGTAGTTGGCTTTTTGTGCGAAAGTTTTCATTTAGCCTCTAAGACGTTACATCCGCTAACGGACTTAGGCAGATTGATGACTGACTCCAAATATAATAGCTTTTAGTGGCCGGCTCTCGGAAAACTCGACGTAAAAAATTCTAATCGCTGTAAGCGAAATTTGCAGGCAATGCACTATGGAAAAAAAATTAAGTTATCGATTCCAAATTAAGTTCCTGTATATGTTATAGATCCTTAAGATAGCGATTCAAAACTGGTTCAAAAATAATTTTTCCCAGTAAAAAGAGAGTAGCAACTGAAAAGAACGGGAACAGAAAAAAATATTTTTCCTGTAACAACGCCAAATATTTTGCTCCTAAATTAAAAATTAAAGGCGAAAACATGGAAGACAATAAACTAAAAGTCGATTACTCGCCTTCCCACCTGTAAAATGTCAAACAGCAAAATTACTTTCTGAAGTAAGAGGAAAAAGAGATAAACAATCAAAAACTACGGGAACACAAAACAATATTTTTCCTGTAAAATTGCCAAACAGTTTTGTTTCAAATGAGAAATTAATTTGATTTCGTTCTAACCAAGGCGAATCTATAGAAGGTGTTTTCTTCCGATCAGCTGATTGCTTCTTCTTTTTTCGCCTTGAATGGTGAAAGTGTCAACTGGTTTGTTTTTTGTTTACATCTTCATTTTCTGCTTACATTTTCATTTAAAAATATTTTAAAATTCAAATTGATTTGAATTCATATATTCAAATATTCAAATATTTCGCGAAAAAATGGGAAAGTGTGTATTATGCGACAAGATAGTAAAGCGTGGAACGGGTCCGTTTTTCTTGGCACCAAGTGAGCGGTTAGTGTGGTCCCGATCATGCCGGGTGCAGTTGAGGTGTAAAGATGTCATTTGCGCCGATCACTTCCGTCGTGATGATAAGGTTCTCGGAGGAAAAAGGGCTCGATTACTAACTAAAGCCCTTCCATATCCAACATTTGAGAATCCCATCTGCACTGCGGCTATTTCGGCTGTTCAAAGTTTAACGGACTTTGGATGTGGCACGTTACCGCGGTACTTTTTTAAAATCATTTTAGTTTTGGAATTCTCTATTAATTCGCTTCTTTTTTACATAAAAAGATTGTCGGAACTATCAACAGACGCTGCATTAATTGTGGCAGTTCATTTACTCGCATATTGCACTGGCACTTTATGAAGAGTAAGGTTTCAATTGCGGTCGCTATTGTAAATTTTAATTTAAATATATTTACAAATATAGTTTTGGCCAACTGAATCAAAAATAAACAGTTTTGTTGTCAAATTCGTTCCTATTTTGGCATTCTCTCTGTTCAAAATTATTGTTCTATATTTCATTTATCTGACATTCTCACCATTCAGAAGCAAAAACAAAACATGTGGAGTTTGTGTGTATGTGCTCTTGCGACTACCTTGTATTGAATTCGCCTTGGTTCTAACTCTGCAAAATGATTGAAATTTACATTAGTACTTTTAAATTTAATTCTTAGAGTACAGGAACAGAACTATTGTTAACGCATTGTTCATATGTGTGAGTTACTATTTAGTAACATGGTTTTTCTTCTGATATTTTTATTTAGCTTCTCAGTTGAAAGTAAGTTTAAGGGAATCTGGCTGCTAGAAGATAAACAGCAAGAGCCCCATTATTCTCCAACGGTTCCAAGATGAACTCTGGAGTCGGATCCGGCATCTTGTCCGAAACCTTGAAACTATTCATGTCAATCAAACTCGCCTCTTACAGCAGTGTGTTCTAGGCGGAAGTTATCGCGATTTGGCAGGCCTGTAAATATCTTGAAGACAGGAACGCACCGAGTAAAATAATCGCAGTCATCTGGGTTTCCGGACATAAGGGAATCTAAGGTCAAGAGAAAGCCGATGCGATAGCTCGAGGCGGCTCGGTAGTAACAACCAATATCGAGATGGGTATACCCCTAGCGAAGAAAAATATATGAAACTTCTATCTCAACAAGGCGCAACGTAATTGGAAAGCTACCTCAAATTGCAGGATATCAAGAACTACCTAGACGGACTACAATAAGAAGAAGACCAGACGTCTGCTTTGTTTGATTCAGCCCAGTTGCCCAAAAGCTTATTGCAGTATACAAATGTCACTGGACTTTGGGCAAGCATGCGGGAAGTATTGGTATTCCGCATAACGAATACTGCTGAAGACGTAGCCGCATAGGAAACGGTAGAGCATGTCCTATGCAAATGTCCGGGCCTAGCCCGCATTCGTCTAACATTCTTAGGAAGTCCTTTTCTTGATAATCTAAGGCAGGTATCTAGGATCGAGACCTCCAACTTAGGAGATTTCATTAGCAACTCTGGCTTCTTCCTTCTTCCTGTCATTACTCAAAAGGTTTTGTCGAGTTGATGGCATCAAAATGGCAGTATTTGTGCTATTTGGGCGTTATGGGTCGCAGCCATTTTACCTACCTACCTATAGATTTTTCTCAAATTTAAAAACTATACAGTTTGAATTTTAGAGAAATCAAATGTACACTAAAACATAATTATACAAATACACCCTAGATATGGGTATCAAATTCATATTTTAAACGTATGTATAAATATATAATCTAATAAATGATGAATTGTTGCAACAATATAAGCTAATGTCGGTAGGTTTAGTTGAATATTTTTCTCAAGGTACATATACTCACATAAATACATATGTACTACTGAAGCGCTGATGTATACATACGGTTTATTTGTCTATAATTTTCCAAGTATGTACATATTCATCTAGTTGTAAATAAAGTCCTGTGAAATGGATTATGCTGTCAAACTGAAAGGGTTATTTCACAAACCTTTATTTTGATAGAAATCTTAAGTCGCTAAAGCTTTCACATTTACTTAGGGCTAAACATAACCTTCAGAATATTCAAATTTTCGTATTTGCTTATTAAAACGTGAAATTTTGAAAACATGCCGCCCTCCGTTAAAACAAATGTATTTAGGCTTGCAAGAATATTGTGAGAATTTAATTTATGTAACCAATTTACGGGTACTTCACTTCTATTTTTTGGTGTTAACGACTTTGCAAATTTAATCTATGTAAATATATGTATCTCATATCATTTTCAAGATTTCTGCAAATGCAATTACGAGAAGGAAATAAATTGTATAAAAGAGCAAATAGGATATATTCTAACTTTTTAAATTTACTAGTTTATAAATAGTTGGATCCAATATCGAATTATACAGGTTTGAAGAAAACTATTTTTAAATACCCCGTGTTTGAGTTTACGTTACAAAAAAAGTATTTGTTGTATGCAATATATGTAATTACGCTGAAATTACGCTTTGTATTGAAGTTCAAAGTTGGGCGTGCTTCGTACTTAGCGCTCGCACTACTACAGCTTTGAGCTCCGTGTCCGTGTACTCGGGCATCTTCGCCTACCGTTTTATTGATGGAATAAAATAATTATACGATTTATGGAACATGTTATTTACCCAATTAAAAATTTTTTAGTTTTTAAATATTTTTACCCGTGCAAATTTTAACCCACTTATTTACCCTAATTCTCAATTTTTTAATGCGAAATTTTTTCACTCATGATGTAACAAATTATTTACGAAGTTTTATGATTAATTGCGATTAAACATACATTCTGAAAACGCAAAAAAACGAGAAAGTCTGCCCTTTTTTTCTCCCCGAGCGCTCCCGAAAACACACGGATAGAGGATCTGTGTGTATTTGTGTGCGGGTTTCTTGCTACCTGCTTTCGGTCCTTTCATTCTAATCGCTATTTCTCTCTTAACGCATTTCAGTCGTAAGGTCGATATACAAATTAAACAGTAAAAGCGAAGCTATAGCGTTTGGCATCTTGCTCCCTTACGAAGTCGTGGCGCGTCAAGCGTAGCGCACGACACGACGACTTGAAACTTTAAACGCGATTATCTCGAAATCATGTTTTTCCGAAAACGTCATTGCGGTGACTTGGATTGCCGAAAGAGTTTTCAACCGATTTCAATTTTTTTTCCAAATTGTTCGAAATTTATTTGCTGTGTCCTTGAACGATTTCATGTTTTCTTTTAAATTTTCATATCAATGTTATGAATTTGTCCAAAACGTTTCATCAGAAGAAAAAGTATCCTTTTTGAGAAAATCGTCCCCATTTGCAGAAAATTTGTTTTCTCAATTCAATGAATCATTCAAGGACACCACAGTTGATCTGATGAACTGGAATCGTAGTCATAGCAAGCCTCTTTGAAAAAAAAACGCGTTTTGCGTAAAAAGTCATAACTTTGGCAATTATTAGTATTTTTTTATGTTCATGAGGTGATTTTACAAATTAGGCATTGTACTACGCAAGAGGTATAACAAGTATTTAATAAAAATATGGCTTCATACCTCTACAAAAACTCAAAATTTTCCCCATTTACCGGCACCTCAACATATATAACCCCTTAATTTTTAAAATTGAAACGATTTGTCTTTTTGTGCTCCAAAACCAGTAAAATATATTACTCTTCACTTTGAAAATTTAAATGATTTTACTTATTTAAATGCAAACTAAAGAAATGATTGAGCTTTTAACGTATCACGCCCATTTTCCAAAGCTTTGACTTCTGCGCATTTCTCTCTCTCTCTAACTAAATTCGTCGTACTAAATTTTGGCGAATTTGCTACATGCTTTAATAAAATATCAAAAATTTTAAATTTTTTTTGTAATTTGAGAAATGTAATGTACATGGCGGTATACACCGAATTGAATAATTTTCAAAATTGTATTTAATGATTTGATGTAAAGTGAATGTAAATTTTCTAGATTTGAATATGGTAGTTTCGCAGATATATTATTATTATAAATTAGGTGGTGTTACGCGTATTTCCAAACAATTTCCTACCTTCCTTTTTATATATCGAACCCAATCATGTCTATTCAATTAGAGTACATTAACTTTTTTAGTTACTAGACAATCGCATTTTTTCATTTTTGTAAATCAACTTTATATGAAAGGTTGAAGTTAAGTTAAAATTTTCAGCGTGCACCGAATTTTATAGAGTATGATAAAGTGGTTTTCTAAAGTGTGCAGTACCACGTCTACATCCAAAAATTTATTATTATTTTTATTATTTACGAAAATAACCTAAATGCTTTAAAAATCGTTTTTTTTAATAATTTTTTTGGGGGAATATCCTACACTATTCTTACGATAACTTTGTTAGACGTGGCAGCTCTATTCAGCTGTTGTTTGCCAATAATTCCATTACTCATGTGAAAGGGCGTATTATGATCATTAACAATCATTTGGTTTTATAAAAAAAAAAAAACTATAACAAACAAAAAATATGAGTGTAAGTTTTCATTGTGCATACTGTAATTGCACATAAAGGGTGTATTTTTTAGACTGATAGAACTGTCAATAGGGAGAGCTGTCACTTGGCAGCTGGTAAATGACATTTCGTTTTGACATTTCTGTTCAGTAAGCATTGACAAATTAGCACGAAAAGAATGACGCCGCAACAACGTTTACAAATTGTGGAAATTTACTGTAAAAATTTGCGTTCTGTTCGCCAAACTTATAGAGCACTTCGTGAATTTTATGGTCCACATAATCGAGCAACAGCAGCTTATTCGTCGAACTCTTGATAAATTTCGAACAACATTTACTCTACTCGATGAAAAACCAACCACAACACGAAGAACTGTACGTACAGAAGAAAATATTGGTGCTGTAAGTGATAGTGTTGGAAAAAATCCGAATTTGTCTATTCACTGCCGTGCTCAACAAGTTGGACTTTGTCCATCCATAAACGGATATGTGAACAAACAAGCCGCAATGGAGTGAGAATAATTCCCATAAAACTCTCGAGACACTACTGCATCCTGAAAAATGCACCGTATGGTGTGATTTACATACTGGAGGCATCATCGGTTCTTATTTTTTTAAAATGAGGCCGGAGCGATTGTTACTATCAATAGTGATCGTTACAGATCAATGATTACCGATTATTTGTTTCCAAATTTGCAAGAATTTTGGTTTCAACAAGACGGTGCCAGGCCACATACTGCCACTCGAACTATAGATTTGTTGAAAGAGCAATTTGGCGATAACATCATGTCAAAAAACGGTACAGTGAATTGACCTCCAAGATCACGCAACTTATCCCCATTGGCATATTTTCTTTGGGGTTATGTATAGTCTCTGGTTTACGCTGATAAACCAGCAACAATTGAAGCTTTGGAAGCCAACATAACTCGTGTTACTAACGAAATACGCCCACAGTTGCTCCAAAAAGTGATTCAAAATTGGACTGATCGCATCCGATTCACCAAAGCTAGTCGTGGCAGACTTATGCCAGAAATCGTTTTTAAATATTAAATGTCATGACAATATCTTTCAAATAAAAAAAAATGGCGTCATACTTAATTTTGTATGTGTTTTATTTCAATTTAAAGTTCTATCAGTCTAAAAAAAACACCCTTTACATGAGTTATCGTGTTTTTATAATATTTATATAATAATTATTATAATTTGGCGCTTACATCTAAAACACTACGCTTGGCCAAACTCCTCGAATAATTTATAGTGTGACTGATCTCATAAAATTAACAGAATTTAAATTTTTAAACAGGAAGGCTCCTGTTATATCTCATTTAGCTTATAAATAAAATTACGAAAATTGTATGCCTTTTAAATATATTTTTATTATGAATCCGCTTCCTTTGAATAATTAAACAATACAAATCCTGCCCGGGGCAGGCAATGGCAAAACCCCGTGAAAAAACTTCTCTCAAAAGTCACTTGTTGTTCGGAGTCGGCGTGAAACTGCAGGTCCTTCAATTAGTGTTACAACATCAAGAAGTACGGGTTGCAATCATTTCAAACATATTTTCAAAATAAAGTTGTCCTTTCGTTTCTCTTCCTTTTCTTTCCTTTCGTCCTTTTTCGTTTAACATCCTTTATGTGGTATTTGATTGGGCTTTTAAATATAATTGCATATTAGCGCCCCGCTCCAGAAATAATTGTATAATTAAGCTTTATTAAAATTTCAGTTGGCATATTTTTTCTAAAATCTCAATCAACTTATTAGCTTAACTTAATTTCACTGTAAACAGGGGGCACCCTTCCAACAAATTATTTTCAAAATCAAGCTTTATTCAACCTCTTTCGTTTGATATTTATGATTTAATATTTAATTTAATTTATAATTTCGAAAAATGTACATCTCCAAACATTTTAATTTAACCCTTTCGCCCCCACAACTTCAACTATGTGTATCACTTTTATTTTTAATCCAATTACGCATTGAAAAGATTCCGATAAAAATTCAAAGTCTCCTTTGATGAGCAGTAAACGCGTCTTGTTATTATTGGCATAAATTTTCCGTTAACCGCATATTTTGCACAGACAAGTCGGGAAATTTTGTCAGTCGCCCATTGTATTTCAGTGCGAAACGTCTAACTGTTCGCATTTTTTTTTTAAATATTCCCCGTGGGTATGAATTAGGTGCGAATAAAGATTATTGCTTCGAAATGTAAGTTTTTTACATTTGTAACTACATAGGGACATATAGTCCCAATAATGCATTTAATTGGGATAATAATATCCCAATATTTGTTTATACCTTTAGATATCGGGAAGAAAGAAATTGAATGAGCACGAAATTGGGGATTATTTTTTAGAATACGAGAGCGACGGTATGGCCGAGGAATTCAGTGCATCGGAGTCTAGCTATGAACCATTTGATGATGACGACGTAGACGCGGAAGTTCCTGTATCAAAAGCTAAGTGGATCAGAGCATGAATCTTCTACTGAATCGGAGCTGGACGACGATGACGGTCAAGTTATAGGCGATGAATTAAATTCGTTGGAGAAGAGAGAGGATCAATAATTAGGTAATAAATGTAGTTGAACAAAGTTTGGCGACGACGTCACTTTCTAACCAAACTCCTCTCCTGTAAAGAAACTAAAGAAACTCCTGCCTTTAGTGGACATCTGAAATGTTCAGAACGTCAATTGCAAATAAACTGCGATGGTGTGATAACCACTCGATGGATGGATTCGAAAGAATCATATCATATGCCTACTCTAACTAAAGCTTGAAGATAAAATAATGATATAAATTCTAAACTAGAAGTTGGTTATCCAGTAGCTATTGCAGACTACAATCGCATAATGGGAGACGTAGATTTGGCAGATCAAAAGGCTGCAATATACGACATGGATCGCAAGTCGCAAAAATGGTGGATAAAGGTTTTTTTTCAAGATTTTTATGGTAGCTGTTGTTAACGCCTGGATTATATTTACGCCGTCTACGTCAACGCCGTAAAATTCCGCGTATATTTATTGTTCCCTTAGCCGAGACGATGATAGCTGAAGGGGTTAAAACAGAAAAGCTCACTACACGTCAATGTGGTGGAAGACCAGCAAAGCGAACACGAACGGAACGTCTAAATATTGGCGATCATTATCCGATTGAACAGACTTCTCGTCATCGAAGCGTATGTTGCACTTCACAAAATAAGGAAACTAGAACCAAATACGTCTGTTCTGGATGTAACAATGCTTTATGCTTTAAATGTTTTGCTTCTTTTTACAAATGAATTAAATTTGTAACAGAAAAAATCAATAAACAGTTAAGAATTATTATTTTCATTAATATATATGTTAATTAAATATTTGGTCCATTTGGTGTTATTGGGCCATATACGTCCCACCTTACAATGTTATTGGGATTATACATATATCTCAGGATACTGGTATGGATCACCAAATTTTCATGTATGCCAAACATCTTAAATTTTAGTCTTATTACAATATTCGCCGTCGAAGTGATGAAAACCCCACCAGATTTGAAAAAAAAACGCTGGATAGAAAGGGTTAAGCAACAACTTCGATGTATGCACATTTTTCAAAGTTGTAATATTTCTTTCTTCGAACCTCTTTCAGTACACGCTATGGCGTCGGCCATAAACAAATACCCGGTATGTTCCTCTTTCTAACATAATATGTACAGAGAAGCATTTAGAACACTTTGATAAGAACGATTTGTCAAAATATTCAAAATTGCATAGGCAATTTAATTCAATTTTACCTTTGGAACAGGTGGAGACTCAATTATACAATTCATGTGGTAACTCATATTACGCACTGTATATATGGCAAATCTTACCAAATTATTTCACTTATTTATTTAATTGAATATTACTTTTTAAACAGCTGGCCACCCTCTTTAAAATATACCCCATAGCGTATTTCCGACTATATGTTTTTTATATGCTAAATTTTATAAAAATCCCTTTTCCTTTCACATTGCTAATATTAGGAGATTTAACGAATGAGCACCTACCTACTGTTGTCCACTCATTGTATCAACTGTTGCATATTTGTGGGCGCGCACTTAAGCAACTCCTACTTGTGTTTTGCGCTAGCACACGTGTTTTTTTTTTGTTTTCAGTTGGTGTACGGAATGATTGATGTTGTAATGTCAATACCGCAAAACCCAAAAGCATGCACTTAGCCACACACACACACACACACACACACAATCATCAAACCGAAGCTGTCAAACGGGCTGGTAAATTATACGCCCTGTACAACACTTCTATACAATCCGGTGAGTTTAGTATACGAGCTAAAAACATACAAATTCCAACATTTGGTTTTACGATAACCTTTGCCAAACATTTGTACATACACATAATACACAGAAGTATGTAACTACAATGCATTAAATTTTAGTAACCAGCGGTTGTATGCGCATTCACACAACATTCGCACGAAAAGCCAGTTGCGGTAACGTGAACATGAAAATTGTTGTTTCCGCTGTCAAATAACTTTGCAAAAAAAAATAAAATAAATTATTTATTATGCGAAATCTAAAACATTGTCACTCATAGTTGTTATAATTAGTAATGCGATTTATGTTGTTATCATTACATTGGTTGCTTTAGTTGTACGAGTATGCTGCATTAACATCACTTCATAGTATAGATTTAATTTAAGATAACTTGAATTGTATGTCAAATGTCAAACAGAAAAAAAGATAATTTTGAAAATATTTACATATTTTAGGTGGACTAAAATTAATTATCATATAAAAATAACACTTTAAAGATGAATTTATGTATGCGGACAGGCAAATGAGCAAATATGTACATAAGTAAATGTATTAGCTAACAATGAAAATTAAGTCAACAATAGTCAGCTGCAAATTTAAATCAGAAATATTTGTTATTATAAATTAACTCTGGTATTCATACATAAATATTTATGAGTATTAATGCAATTATCAATGTGTACGCAGATATCCTTCTAGGAAATATTAAAATATAATAGTAATAACAATATACATACATATTATATAATAATTTGGCGCTTACCGCCTACATGTATCTAGCTCGATGTTTGGCCGAACTTCTACGATTTGTTGTATGTTTCTTAATGTTGCGCATGGTATAGCCCTTTCAGCCCCATGTTTTATACCGCTAATAATTTGTTAGATAGAGAGATATTGGTGTTGAGTTTTGCACTTCGACCTTGCGATCCATTCTGCCCTCCGTTCTTTATATTACCTCATCTAATCCCAACGCTCTTAGGAAATGTGGTTGGTGGTAGCGAGCGTACAAGTACCTGATCGGGGATATATGAGCCCAGATACCTCTGCCGTCCTCTCGAGACGGCTTCACATCCGAAGAGCAGGAGCATCGGGGTCTCCGTTCGACCATGTACCGATCCAGTGCCAATGACCTATAAGAAAACCTGTAAGTATCCTCAACTGTTTTTTGGAATGGTTGATAAACGTTTTAGATCGTTTACTGTTATACCCTTCCAATAGATATTTCGCCTGGCGTAACCCTGTCATCTGGAGCCAGTGTCTTCCCTTCCAAGTTTTTTCCTCTATCCTGAGCACCTCCCGTATGGTATGTCGATTTATCGGCAGGAAGGGCTCGGGTTCTATGGGTATTTTTTCCACCGCACCTCTAGCCAATCGATCGGTCTCCTCGTTTCCCTCAATGCCTTTGTGACCAGGAACCCAGAGGAGATGGATGCGATTGTGGGTTGCTAGAGAGTTGAGTTTTTTTACCCACGCAAGCACCAATGAGAATCTGATCTCTTATGATGATAGAGCCTTGAGTGTTGCTTGGCTGTCATTTGAAATGACTATCCGCTCATTGCGATAGTTCCTATTTAGGTTAACCTCTGTGCACAGGAGGATGGCGTACACCTCCGCTTGGAAGATGCTTGCCATCTTATCCATTGGCACAGACAAGGGTGTTCTGGGACAGAAGACTCCGGCCTCTATACCCTCCAGAATCTTTAATGCATCCGTATACCTGCGCAGGGTGCTAGCTCGGGCACGTCCCTCCAGTGAGAGCGTACTTCATGGAGCTTTGTTCTCTAATTCAATTTTGAATCGTTTCTCAAATTTAGTTACTTTAATGATCTCATCTCTTGGCAAGTGGGAGCTAGATGCTCAGCTTCTCCATGTTTTGGGACGATATCATCTTACCTTTTCCATAACCTGGTTATGTTAAGTAGGTTTCTACTGGCTGACTGTTCTATGGTTATGTGTAGTGGTGTCAGGTCCATACGCAGTCGTTGGAGCTTGGTAAGCGATTTCTTCACTGTAGACAGCGATGTCTTTGAGACCTATGCCACTGCACCATGCTATACATCCATCTAAGTATGCTCGGGCTGCACCCCAAGGATTTTCCCGCTAGACGTCTGCACACCATTATTGCTTTAGTTGCTTTGGATGCTGTAACATCGAGAGCAGCCTGGAGTCCATGGTTAGAACCAGGTATTTTACTTTGCTCACCACTGCCACTTGAGTACCGGCCAATGAGATTGTTATCATTGCTGGTAGTTTCCTTTTTCTAGAAAAAGGTATAATGGCTGTTTTCAGTGGATTAATATTAAACTACACTCCGCCGCACCACGTCTTTGTCAGATTTAGTGCTCTTTGCACAAATTGGATAATTTGCTTTCGTATTTGTAAAATTAATAATTCGTTATGGACTATTGTAACTAAAATATTTTAGAGTTTGATAAACAATCATAAATGTTTGCTAAAACAGAGCTACATTACATTTTTGGTATCTATGTACGTCTTGGCCTCCTTCTTTCATTCTTTTGGTGAATTATCATCTGAAGGGTAATGATCGTATCGATCAAAATTTATATCATCGGTCGTATCATGTGGACGAAATTTAAGTCGTCCTTAAAAACCTCCAGAGAGTTGAAATCTTTCAACATACTTCGATGCTTCAAAAGAAGTGCCTAATATAGTAAAAACTCAATTTTAAAAGTTAAAAAGGGTTTTAAGCTTATATTCTCTTCTTAATTCCATCAATAAACGAGTTGTAGTTCTCAACTACTGCAGGTATTTTAACGTGACAACGACGTTCTGGATTTCTATTCCATGACTCTGATATTACTAGAACCGATTTTGTGTCCTTACACTTCGCAACTGCTAAATTGTTAATAATAAGATTTTTTTTATTGATTGAGAAGCGCGTTATTTCAGTTGCCAACTCAATACAGCGCATTCTATATTTTATTAGTCGCGTCGGGAGTAGAAATGTATTCAAAGTGCATGACTGACCTAAGCTGGTGGGATTGTACGACTTTTTATTGTAGAATCTAAAGAAATAGTGCACTGTTCCATATATATCGCATGTGAGGCGCCTTAGATCTACTATCCGAGAATGATGTGGTAGCTAGATCCACGGAATGTGAGTGTTCAACTTCTGTAGTTATCTCGCCATTTGAAGATTCAATAACATGATTCAATAACCTGTGCTTTCGACACTCTCCTGTACATGGATTGTCATTATCTTTACTGAAGTCAACATCGGTTGTATTTAAAAAAAAAAAACTGGTTCAATGTTATCACTGGTTTCGCTCGAATATATTGAGATATCATAACCGTGAGCATAAAATTGAACTTCACCCTATGATTGAACTACACAATTCTCCTATTCCCAAATTACCCTCAATTTAATTGCATCTTTGCAATCCGCTATTTTTCGTTCAAATATTAATTTTTTGGTTTCTGTTCTATGAAAAGCGAGCACTCACATTCACTTTTTTGCGGTTAACATGAGAAAAATTAATTTAAGGCCTGAAAGGGGGTGGATCTATGTTCTATCGCCATTACATAAAAAGCGCTTCTTAAAGCGCATTCATAGATAGCAGTACATTTGTACTTTTCTGTGCTACATGATTTCAGATTTTTTTTGTTTTTACTTTTGCGGCTTTGCCTTCTGACGGCTGAATTATCTCGGCGTATATGGTCAACAGGGGCAAGGACGGCTGGTAATGAATAAGACACATGACCTCTCAGTTTAAATTCATGGAAGATGCTGCTGTTCAGTCAGGCACGTAAGAATACAAGAGCAGTTGGACTCAGTGTAAATGCTAAGAAGATCGTCATTATGCTCTTTAATAGGATATGTACAGTTTCGCATAAGGAAGGGAGATCTTGGAATCCTGCTGGATAGCAGGAAATTTAAACAGCAGAATGTTTACTAGCATACGATCCAGCTTCAAGTCGGCCGCACGAAAAGAGTCAAGCAATCTTTGAAATTTTTTAAATTTTGCCGTAATCTGTTCTTTAGAGGGGATTATAATTTTTGGCACAACGGATATATCAATAAGCAAACCTCTCGGATGTAAAGCCGGTTACCTCCTCGGTAACGCTAAATGAGTGCAGGTGAAACTTAGCAGAAATGCTGGCGGCAACCCTCGCATGGGCTCCCTACTGCTTAGGTAAAGACAACCGTGGGACTTTTTATAGACGACTTCATTTTCGGGTCTCAGATAGTGACTCTGAGAGGTAACCTATAAGCGCCATAGGCTTCAAAAAAATTGTACTATTCAAAGTTTTCGAGTGGTGAAGGGAAGCCGATATCCGAAACAAATTTCTGTTGGCTGAGCACCGCGAAGGCTCACACCGCACCACAGGTAAGGACGATTGAACATGTAAAGAACTTTTGAGATGATTTAGATTGTTTAGAGGAAGCCTACTTACCTCCTTATGTTATGGAGTATACGCGAGAGTCGTTGAAATAGATCAAAAGAGTCGAAAGATGAGCAAAGAAATTTAAAGTGTAAAAGTCGGATTCGAAGGTTACGGAGGTAGCGTGGGGAATCTGTAAATCGATTAATTGCCTAAAGATTAGACGTACAAAAAAGGCGTGGTAAGTAAGCGAGCGTAGTACTATATCTTCCACTTGAGTCGCGAAGTATGCCTTAAAAGCTGCGCCACTCTTTTTTGTTTCTCAAATCTAAAAAATAGTTCCAATAACGCAGATTTCCGAACGAAATTGTGATGAAAATGACCGTAGAAAACTATTATTTGTAGCTGTATCTCTCTCACATTGAATGGTATACTGAATTCGATTCATAAGTTTGGTTCTCATTGCACTAGAGGCGTAGTGGCTCAGTACTAATAGGTTTTCCTAGATGGAATGTTGGCAGCAATGATATGTAATTGTTCACTTATATTCCGACAGTCAAATGTACATATGACTGCTCTTTTTGTTAACATTAGCCATGTACGTATGTTGCATTTTATGCGGTTTTTCGCTCTAATTTTCCTTCCCACAAAATCCTCATAAGTTCTCATATTAGCCTAGCAGGCACAAAAAAGGTTATTTGACAACCATTAAAATGCAATACAATGCAAAATTAAATGAAAATAATAACAATTTACTTTAAGTTAATAAGTTTTCAATGTTCTAAATTTAACTAGCACAGTCTAAAAAAGTGTTTTGACACAAACGCCTTTAATCCTTTTGTGTTTTTTGATGTAGAAAATATTTTGCTTTTCACTAAGAATGTCATGCATAAAACGATTGTTTTTTTTTTGTTTAATGCCGCATTTTGAAGAAATTAAGGGCGTTTTCCAAAACGTATGTACACAATGTAAAAGCATCGCATCAATACTGCATGAATACCGCATGTATACATTGCATTAGCAAAATATCGATACTTTGTAAAGTTATGCTTTGCAACCCTGTTGAAGTTTAGGAACATCTTATTTATCTTGCATCACTATTAAACAAAGTAAACAATGTTTGCTAAAAGAGTTTTGCGTGATCAATTTTTCGATTTGTGTGAAGGACAAGTGTGCAGCAGCCAAATTATTGCCGCAATTCGCATAAAGAAACGAAGACGGTTAGCGTTTCTTATAAAAGCAATTAAAGCAAAGAAAACTGTGAGAAGAATACCAAAAAATGAAAGTTATTCTAATGTCATCGATGCAATGCCGGACGACATCTTCTTCAGTCACTTTAGAATGCAAAAGTCCACTTTTCAAGTAAGAAATGCAAGCATTTTTAATAATACTAAGTAAATAATATGTTCGTACCTATTTTAGCAATTCGCTTTGCATGCTTAAACCAATGTGGGATGTTCAGGCTACTGGTCGACTTGGTATCAAATTAAAACAGTGCCTATACATAACTTTGTGGAAACTTTCTAACAAAAATACCTTTCGCGAGATTAGTGATCGTTTCAACGTTGGACTTGGTACTAGTTACAGGGCATTTATTAAATGTGTACGACTTATATCAAAATTAAAACAACTCGTAAAGTTTCCAACAACAGAGTTAGCCCAAAGAAGAGTAATGGAAGCATTTGAATTTAAACGATCTCATCCCTTCCCCTATGTCTTGGGTTGCATTGATGGCAGTCATATAAGGATAAAGCAACCGACAAAGGACAGTATAAGCTATTATAACCGTAAAGGCTTTTTTTCTGTAATCCTACAGGTAAAATATTAAGTTATAAATTTTAAGTGATTTGTCTTATTATTCAATTAATTTTCATAGGCTGTGGTTGACAGTGACCTGAGGTTCATCGATGTTTTTGTTGGGTATCCAGGACGCTGCCATGATGCAGCTGTTTGGTCGGACTGTCCCTTGAGATACGCAATCACACGGGGCCTAATAAACTTTCCTGCTGATTGTCACTTGCTAGGAGATGCAGCCTATCCTCTAGAAAAGTGTTTAATGGTCCCCTATAAGGATAACGGGTTTTTATCATCAGCTCAAATTACATACAACACCATTTTAAGTTCCACCAGAGTCTGCGTTGAGCAAGTATTTGGTATACTTAAAGGGAAATTCAGAATATTGGACTTTTTAGAAATTTTCGACATCAAATTAGCAAAGAAAATAATAATGGCTTGCGTTATACTTCACAACCATATTTTAAACAATGAACGTTGCGAAGATGTAACTTATGCCCATCAAGCTACTAATGAAGAGCTTTTAACCGAGCCCAATGGCGTTGAAGCTCACCATTCTCCTTTCTGCTTAATCTACATACACATATATCGTCCTTAATATAGAGGACACCGATTGAACTTTTTGTGGAAATGTTATTATTTTTTTATATTACCTTAATTTGTTATCAGTATGCATCGGATTGTTATGTTGAAACATATACCAGTTATATATCTATTTAAAAAAAGTGTTTATAGTTATGACGGCACAATATTTTTAGTTTTTCTAGCATAACAATCCAATGTATAGTTATCAGATAGAACTAATTTTTCTAGGTAAACACTGCAAAGTTTAGCTTTTCCTGTAAAATTTTAAATAAGCCAAAGTGGACATTTTGCTTTATGGGCACTTTATAGAAATGTACCTACATACATATAAATATAAGGTCGAAGTGCGACTATCACAAAAAACTACTTAATATTTTGAACTGAATTTTTACCAATCCTAGCAAATATAAAATAAAAACGCAAATCGATTTACATTTCAACAGTCATAACATTTTTATTTCAATAGAGTTTTATACAGTACAAGGTAACGTAGTATATAATTGAGATCATTGTTAAAATAAGTAGGTATATATTAATATATTATATATATTTTTGCGCACAGTTTTTGTTTAAAGAGTTAAAATTTATAACGTTAAATATTTTTCGAGAATGTGTTATTTAAATATTGCTCATAACAATAGATTCTTATAAAATTTTTCAATTTCTTAGAAAGTTTGAAACAGATTTATATATGTATGCATAAGGTGTTTGTTATAATATGAGCAATATTTAAATAACACATTATCGAAAAATATTTAACGTTATAACTTATTTATTTACATTTATTTATTAATGGAAAGCAAAGCTTCTCTTAGTTTTTTCATCTCCTCTAATTTTTGCTTTTCTATATCAACTGTTTCTCTTTCACATTTCAAGATTTCTTCCAACATCGCTTTATCAGTTTCCTCCGACTGTTTTAAAAACTCCAAAATATCTCCTTTTGCTCGTTTTCGTGGCACGGGTGAAACAGTTTCTTCACAGTCGACTATGGCCTCCCTTCCACATTCATTTCCTCCATTTAACGTTTCAATTAGGGATCCAATTGAGGAGTCAAGGTTGCTTTCGTTGACTGATATGTCGGCGCGGGAGCCATACACTTCATCGAGGGTTTCAAAATATTCCCATGTTGTGGCTGCTTCACCCGACGTACGGTTCCTCTTTTTGATTCGCTTATAGGTCACCATGAAGTTCAAAAATTTTCGTGTTACATCATCCCGACTAAAGGGAAAGCTGGGATCAATTTTCTTCATTTTTTGATAGACTCTTTCCCACAAAACAGCGCGCTTTTTGCGCTTCGCCCTGAAATCTTGCTCCATCTGGAGCCTTGCACTTAACAACAGCTCTTTCCATGCGTGCGTCCATCTTTTCAAGCTGGAATATTAAAAATGAAATAATAAATACAAATATCTAATAATATTGAATTCTTACTTACTTTTCTTCATTTTCCGCCATTTTCTCTTTAAGCATGTAAATTGCATCAGCTTTTTTAATGTTGCTTCGATTGCTTTTTGTTGCGTATCGATAACAATAGCGATACTTTTAGGAACACGATACTTTGTCAAGGATTTTAGGGTTGCGTTTAGGAACATGTTACATTGTTCGAATACAAAGCAACAGGCGTTTTGGAAAACGCCCTAATTCTATTCGTTTGGAAAGCTGATCATCTATAAAAAAGGGGAATAAAACCACACATCGTACACTGGATGTACACGGCAGTGATATGCCCTATTCTCTTCTACGGGGTTAGCGTCTGGTAGTCAGCGCTAAGCAAAACCTTGTTAAAAGCCAAGATGAAGCGAGTACAGCGCTCAGATACCACACTGGAGCGCGACCCTCTACACTATACTAAATCTCTGAAAGTAATTTCAAATACCCCAGCCGTGGAAAGAACTAGAGTACGGGCATGCAAATGTCGTGGAAACTCTCCCGAACATAAACAACCGAAGATAGATTACACTACTCATCTACTCTGCATGGACAACAAATTCTCCATAATTATCCCAGTGAGGAATGAATGGGAAGATGCCATAGACCTAGACCCACAGTCGACGGCTGTCTTTATAGATGGTTCCAAACTCAACGAAAGAGTGGGCAGCGGGATGCATCCCAACTTATTAGCGCCGGACCTCAACTTTCGCTTATCGGACCACTGTAGCGTCTTTCAGGCAGAGATAATTGCCATAATGGAGGCTGCTCGGTGTCTGACAGTATCCGCTCAAGTGGCTATTAAATTCCTTAATCCTCACAAAGCAACGTCCAAATAAAATGCAGAAATTTCTTCAATCTGCTCGCGTCTAAGCGGACATGGGTCCCTGGGCACAGTGGAATTCCCGGCAATCGTGCGGCAGACGAATTGGCAAGGAAATGGATGGAATTACCTATGATAAGTGCAGCTCTAGAAGCGGGCATGCCTCTAACCTCCTACAAACATAGTTTAAAGACAAAACTCATCGAGGAAGTGAATATCATGTGGGCCATGGAACCCTGTCGGATTAGCAGACGAGTTTGGCCAATGGCTGGCGCAAAGCGATCCAAAACGCTGATTCGCCTGGACTGAGCACCTCTCAGACTAATGGTTGGGGTAATAATCGGACACTGCCTTATGGGCACACACGGGAAGAGATTGACATGCATAACTAACGATTTTAGCCGAAGCTGCAAGGACGAAGAGTAAGTGGAGAACATCGAACGCTATCTCTGTCACTGCCCCGCCCTGTCAAAGACTCAAAACCAATTCCTGAATGGGTATTTTCTAAACTGTTTGGCTGACCTGAGCTCGGCAAGCATTCCCGATCATCTGTGCTACGTAAGGCGCACTCGGTGGTTCACCTTCTAAGGGAAGATATTATTAGTAAGTATATACAAAAATAAATAAAATATGTATGAAACTGTAAAAGAAAAAAACTATAATTTACAGGCAAAAGAAATTAAACACATCATAGAAACCAAAGAGAAAACATGGAAGTAAAATATGGCGCAATAAATAACATATTTTTAATACACATATTTTTCTAAAAAATCGTTTTTATATCCTAGGTCTCACTTCTTAAACTATACCAGCAGCAGAAAAACATCATAAGCGATTTCATGAAGGAGCATTCACAAACAATTATGCTGCCAAATTGTGTGCAGGGCAATGTAACTGCTTTAAAACTTTCCAAATAAAATAATAGTTTGGCAATCATTTTATTTAAAATGTTTTATAATTTTTTGTGTACAAACAATGAAATTTCTATTACAACTATTTTAGAATCTAGTGCGCCCTGTGATAAGAGGCAGTACGTCAGTATACGTTTCTCCTACTTCCAATATTACCGATAGACATGTCGTATGTCCGTATGTCTGTTTTAGGGCAAACTAGTTTTTTTTTTTGGAGATACCTGAGGTGCAGTGGCGGATCAAGAAAATAATACATAGTTTCGAATGAACTTGTTCTTCAACTTTGTGTTCAGTATGATATTCAATGAAATTGTATTTGTTGCATATTTCACTATTAACTGACCCCTTCCATTTCAAATCCACTGTTCCGCGTTGGTCATCATGTCGCATTTTGAAAAAACTCAAATATGTTGTTTTTTTGGTTGATTTAATGAAAGATGAATGTTTTCTTTTAGCTGAAAAGATTGGTTTCCTTCCATTTTTCAAAGTTATCGTTTTTGCTGTAAAAATCGATTTTTTTTTGTGGCTCGCGAAACTCGCAAAACATTGGTGAAAGTTGATGGATTTTACCCATTTATTTTTTCCAATGTATATAATCTTCCATACTTTAAACCCGAATTATCAACAACTACCAAAATTTTGTCACTTTTTAATTGCATAGCAATAAACTAAAAGTACACTTTTTTCAACCATTTTTGTCAAAAGGTGAATTTTTTTCGCCAACAATTTTTTGTCAATAAACAGACAGTTTGATTTGTATTGCAGCAAACTGATTATTACTGAAATTAATTTTTTGGGAATTATAACCCTGTCGGGAAAAAGCAGACAGTCTGAAAAATTAACCAATTTTAAAGTAGTTGGAAATCAACTGCTTTGAAGCAAATGCAGCGTGCGAATCTTTAGTTCTTCATTTATTTAACTCAGCGTAATAAAAAATAATTTAAAAAAAGTTCTAGTGACGAGAAATTTGGAAGTTAATTAATTTTTTTTAGCTAAGAATCTTTTCAAAAAATTAAAACCGCATATTCCTTAATAAATCAGTCGACGAATACAATCAATCCAAAAAATATAATTCATATTTACCTATAAACTCATATAAAAAAGATTTTATGTTCATTACAGTATATACATACATAGGTATACTTACATATATGTGTATTAACATAATTTGTATATATATATTTTTTTTGTAAATGTATATCTGCGATGTTAAGGATTTTCATTGTTAAAATATTGCTAATAATAACTTAAATATGTGTAAAATTTCAAGCCTTTAGCTACTTAAATGGAGGAGTTTTGGTGCAAAATACAATATCCGAACAACCGGTTGTACGGGAGCAATATGTTATATACATATCTCCGATCTTGATGATTTTCAGTATTAAAATATTGCTTATAATAACTGAAATTTGTGCAAAGAATAAAATTAGAATTAATCACCAAAAATTTAGAAATCTTATTTGTTGCAAACCACTGACACTTGCCCGACTGCTAGCAATCAGGTGTTGTGGTTTTTGGAATGTCTTTATTTAGATCATTAACTTTTGCCCTCTGCTTGCAGGCAGGTGAATCTGGCTTTTATTAATGAAGATAAAACCAACTTAATTGAACGAAAAGCGAAACACATTCGTGAAAATACAATTCAAAACCAAACTTGACAAGGGATTACGGAAAATCGTTCCAATATACATCAAAATTCCTACTAATTGTGACTATTTTTAAACGCACACATACCCTTATTGATTACCACCATATGCAACAGCAGACAACAAGCCACAACTCGGTGTATTTGACCCAACGTCTAGCGCAGGCATGTCATAAATGCTAGTTAGGCATTTTGCATGCCAGACAGCCGCTTGGAAATTTTCAACGCACCGCTGCAGCTACTAAATACTACCACCACTATTACACATGTATTTCTACAAACCTTTGCAATCAGCTTCTGAACTGCTACATCTCACTTGCACTTAAAGAGGGAAAAAAGGAAATATCTGACCACTTAGTTAGCATTCGATCGAGCATACCGAAGGAGTTTGCACGTAAGCCTAGAAGTTGCGACGAATTACCAAACTGGAAGGCCACTGAATTTCGCCAATTCGTATTATACACGGGTATAGTTGTACTGAAAAACAAAGTCCACCAAGACGTTTACTACGAATTTCTTCTTTTGCATTGTGCTTACCGGTTGCTTTCGTGCCCAAAAACATGTAAAAATAATGCTCTAGTAGCTCAAAATATGCTGCAATTGTTTGTTGAAAATTTCGCCATCATTTTCGGAGAAAATAGTATTTCACATAATGTTCACGGCATTTTACATTTAGTAGATTCTGTAAAAGAATTTGGCGATGTATCAAAGTTTTCCAGTTATCCCTTCGAGAACTATTTGCAAACCTTGAAAACTTATGTTAAGAAGCCTTCAAAAATCCTGCAGCAAATTACCAAAAGAATTGAAAACGAAGAAATAATTATTGAAAATAATGATTTCAAAGTAAAATATAAACAAAATAAAATAATTGGCTGCTTCACAAGTGATTACTTTATAAGTACCAAATACCCTGACAACTTTTGTTGTGTTTTACCAAATACTCCTATTAAAGTTATTGGTTTCAAAAAAAATAACAACTCTGTAATTCTAATTGGGAAAAAATTTCTTGTGACTAATAGTGTTTTTAAAGAACCAACTGATTCCTTGACGTCTTTAGGTATATGTCTTGCTCATTGTGATAACTTGGGTATTGAGGAGGAGTTTACTTTAGATAAGATTAAATACAAGTTTGTTGCTTTCCTGGAGGAAAATTACTTCATGTTAATACCACTGCTCCATTGCCTGGTTTGAATATGAACTTTTCTAAAATCACTGTATATAAACTTTATTAATTAATTATTTGTAAATATATAAAAAAATAATAGATAAAATGTATAAAAAGAAGCTAAAGGTGAATGAAGAAAAGAATGTGCCTTCGAAAATTAAAAGGTTTGATTTGTCGGAGGATAACGAAAATAACCCTTCGCAAATTAACCGGTTGAATATCCCCACGGAAGCAGCATGCAGTCACTCGAAATGTACGGAGCTTATAGATGTTTTAAAGAAAGAGCTCAGTGACGTTAAAGGTAAATATTTACGTAGTAATTATAGTGAACTCAAATAACAGTCTACCGTTTTTTACTAGAGCAAAGCAAAAAGCAAAATGAAGCCGTTATGGAGGTACTAGCGAGCCAAACTGTGTTAATAAAAACGCTGATCCGACAGCAAAAGGCTGTGGTTAGTTTCTCTTCTTCTTTCCCTATTAAAACAGAAGACGATTTGGCAGCCCTTGAAAATGATATCAATGAAGAAAATAAAATAATTTATGTGAGTACCTACTATTTATTTTCATAAAATCCTAAATATCTTTTAAGAACTTTCACTTTGTTTTGTTTGTTTGGTTTTCGCATTTAAATGTATAAATTAAATTGCTACTATCACTATTTTTCATATATACAATAGCTTGAAGGAATGAAGTCATTAATGAAAGGGAAGCCGAAGAAGATGCTTTTGGCCATTTTGTCCGCGGAAGTAATAATTAACTTCAATCTGGATGGGACTCATGGCAAAAAAAGGTTGAAGGCTTTTGATAATTTTTATCCGCTTTTGAAAGGTAAGACAGTGGGCTAACATTCTAAAATGCGTGGTATTTAAAACTTTTCAATTTTTTCTTTATCAATTTTAGATGCATTTTGTATTGGAAACGAGGATCCCGAGGAAATACTTCGTAAGGCGATTCAGGCTGTAAAAAAACAACACTTTTACGAAGAGTGTATGAAAAAAAAACTACACTAAATTAGCATAAATAAAAATGATGTATATGTTAGGTTAAGTTTCTTTGAACAATGAACTGAATTCATATTTTATTTAAAACAAAAAAATACAATATATAAATAAATTTTATATATAAAACTATAAAATAAGCTTATTTTTAAAAAGTTGGAAAAAGGCAGGTATAAATAAAAGTAGTTGGAAACAAATAGATTTTAAAATAGTTGGAAACAAAGCAATTTTAAAATAGCTGGAACTAAACACATTCTATTGCAGTTGGAAAAAAAGTAATTTTGATATTCTTTCAGCCAAATATATTTGAAAGTAGTTGAAATCAAATGCAGAGTCGGATAATTGACTTGCTCCTAGGGCATCGCCATGTTAATAAAGTTAGTTGATTACAAGAAAAAAGAACGAATTTAAACTACTTGTAGTTGGAAAAAATTGATTTTAAAGTACTTTGATTTCCGACAGGGAATTAAACAATTAAAATCGTGTTTTTCTCCATTTGACGTCGTTTTTCTGAATATAGTCGTCTCCTATAGCGATGCGTAGGTTAATTCTCACTCAAACTTAAAAGTCTATTCTATCATAGTTTCAAGATTCCTTAATATTAGAATAATCAAAAATAATATTTCTTTGAAAAATCAAATTTAGCGCCCATTCCTGTACGAATGGTTCACATTATCTTCTCTAAGTGACCAAGGTTTGACAGATTATTAACATAACCTCTTTTCAGTGTTATATTTACGATAGTTCAGACTGTCATACTATTTTTTGTATCGTTTCATTTCGTGTATTATATTTTTAGTAGTTTTTGTTAATTCTTGTCTTTTGCTATAATTAATGGTAACCTATCAGCAGCATTTTTCCAAAAAAAAAAATAAGTATCTACGAAGCTGTCTATGAAAACAAAGAAACCCAAATTTAGTGAATTAGATGGCATTGCGCATGAACTAGAATGATTGCTCCCTGATACGACTATACAAACTGAAGACGAAATTTGTGTATATTGCTACTCAATATCGTTGCACAGAATTTCTGAATACGAGGCCGTTTCATTAGAAGACACGCTATCAGTTTAGTCAGCAACAGATAGCAGCTCGTAAATTTTCGGGAGCAACGTTTCAGACAAACCTTATGTGCCAAAGACATGTAATGATACCTTTCAAACTCTTAATGAGGATCTTGAGCTTAATGCATCAACCATTTCACCCTTAAAAAATGAAGTTGACCTTCGACGTCGCATTTATTACGTAGCAGGGAAACGAAAGGAAATCACGGAAATAGAAAATGTGAGGCTTTGGAAAAAATAAGATTATTATTCAACATCGCTGAAGAAGAACTTGATTTACCCGTAAAATAATAATCCGATTGTAAGTTATCTAAAAATTAGTTAAAAAATTTTAGTCCCAGTATAAAAAAATTGTTCTTCGAATTTAGAAAAAATAAAATTATTGTCACCGGCACCTATTTTCTAAATTGCAATAAAGCGGCCTAATGTAACTGATCACATGATTAGAAGAGCTAGAAAAGTTGTTAACGATAAAAGAAATTACAGTTAACCTGATCTGTATTTAGGGCATTCACTTTTTGAAATTTTACTATAAATAATAGCAAAAAAATAGAATGGCAGAAGAACGTCGTCAAATGGAGAAAAACACCATTTTAATTTTTTGATCATAACTCCTTAATTTCGGTAATAGCCTTTTTCCAGAATACCGAACAAACTGTCTATTTATTGACCAAGAATTTTTGATGTGTTAACATCTATGCCCGGGGTAGCTAAAGTGCATTTCTAAAAACACACAATGAAAGCGTAAGACATACTGAATGAGTGAGCAATAGTTTGTTCTGCGCAGACAAGATTGACAATTCAAAATTACGCGAAGCTATTCTTGATCAAAGCAGTCAAGGCCCGTTCACATAGGACTTTTGCTTTGCTTTGCTTCAGAGTTTCGCTTTGACAGATAAGTTCAATACATGATGTTATATGAGTCCTGCTAAATACAAGGCGAGAAAAGTAAAGCAAAGCAAAGCGAAGCAAAATTATGGGCACTCTCAACTTTTGTACGCTTTGGAAATCAGCTGTTATCAGTGCGTATACACACTACAGACACTCGCGAATTTCAAACATTAGTAGCATAACTACTACTACTTTCATCATATCAGTAAAATTCATTTTTTTATTCTATCTTTAAACAAAACACTCTGAACAAACACAAATCGCAACTCATAACAAACTACTAACGCAGAAACTGTCAAAGCGCTCTATGTAGCTGACCTTCTACGCCTCACGCTTTGTTGTTAAAGTTCGAACTGCCAAGCAAAGCGAGGAAAGTTCTATGTAAACGGCCCATCAGTCTCTGCTTGTGTTTCATAGAAATAGAAGTTTGTGCGGTTGTTTGCCATTGTTGCTGTGCTAAAGCATTCAGCATTTTTTCGGCGGACGTGTTTTTGTTTTTGCTTTTGCTGGACTGGCTGTCAAATCCATGTACAGTTTTACATTTAGTCCAGCAAATGCAAAAACGAAATTCATGTGAATTTTTGCTTATATAGTATCATATTTCAGCTATCATGGGCCTATTGTAATCGTATTAGAAAATTAAAACAGAAATAAGAAAATAATATGGTTATCCTGTTTTAATTATCCTAGAGAATAAAAAAAATCAAACTGACGACTTTTTGTGCTCTTTCAATTTCCCAGATGCTTTACTTTATATATCCAAATTTACTTTTTTTAAAAGAATAACAAATAAAATGTTAACACATCTCCCCTGTGTTCGGATACAGAGTGGCTTTTTTTCGATATCGTGTCCTTTTATTCCTAAGAAAACGAAGTCTCTATTGAAAATTTAAGCTGACAACAAAAACTGGGTTACTGGACAATAAATACGCCTACTGTTTCTTTGATCACAGACTCATTCGCAACGCGATTATATCGATATTATCAGGGTACAGTACACCAACAACGGCTCGCTTTTATAAGATATAATTTGTGAATAATTTATATATTTTCTACCATATATACATATTTTATATATATTCCTGCGATAAGTTCTGTTACAAGTTCAGACCGTTTTAAGAATAAAACTACGAAAAATTTTTTAATAAAATTTATTTCATTTAATAATGCATATATTAAGTGAACGATGTACACAATTTTATTCGAAATGGTCACATTTTGCTTTCACACAAGCCCTCAAACAATTCAGTCATTAATCAGTAGCAGCACGCACAGTTTCTATTCGTATTGGCGGCGCTGCTCGAATCAAAAATCTTTTGAGACTCTTCAATTCTGTGTGGTACTCGACAGGAATTGTTCTCCAACTCTGGTCACAAACTGTAGTACAATGGATTCAAATCTGAACTTCCAGACGGACAATTATCTGCAGCTAGGAAACCAGGAATATTGCTTTTAAGCCACTGCTACGTGGTTTTTGCCTTGTGTGCTGGAACAGAATATTGCCGGAAGATCCAATGCTCTTCATCGAAGAGAGTATTGCGTAACTGCTTTACCATGCATTCTAAAACGACCTGCTGGTACACTTCTGCCTCTGTTTTAATCCATTTTTTATAGAAGACTCCACACCAAACTATTACCACAGCTGTTTGGTGACCACGTTGAATCCTTGGAATAACATCCTTTGCGTCTTTTGAAGTTTTTGCGTAGATTTTGTCGTTTTGCTTATTAAAAACTTCTTCAACAGTTAAAAGCCGCTTCCATCTCGTGAGCCTAATTTGCTTCAAGCGCGTTGTCCGAAGTTGGCCAGTTGGCCGACGGTAGACTTTTATTTGGAGATTATCTTGAATAAGTCTTGAAATTAATCTGATCAATATATCCAAGACGTTTGGAAAAAACGATCAATAGTACGGTAAACAAACATTCTCGAAGTGCTAAGTTTTTTGGGAAGCTCATAAATTTCACTTGGGCTTTTTCCACACTTATTGTAAAGCAAACACCGCAATACGATTTTCTTTAGATCCCCACTCCATTGTTAATAAACGAAAGCGAACACTGAACTGATTACACAGTACGACAGTGGTTGGTACACATGAGAAATGTTAACAGAATACGAAAATAGGCTTAAATTAAAGAAATAGGTGTCTCGGCGTTTTGCTATAGCAAGTAAGAATTTTGAGAAAATCGATTTTTAAGCATCAAACGACCATGCAGGTTGACTTCTATTGTAATACTTTTATTTTATTAATATTTCATTTTTTTTCATTAGAAGTGAACCTCTACGGTCCTTTGAATTTTCTCAAAATTCTGACGTGCTACAGCAAAATGCCGAGACACGTATCTCTTTGTTTTAAGACTATTTTCATATTTCGTTAACATTTAACATTTGTATCAAAAAAAAAATTGGATTTTGTCGTACTGTGTTATTAAATGTGAGTAGACACTGCATACAAATTATTATAAAAAAATAATAAAAAACAAGTAAGAGTCTAATTTCGGGTGCAAACGAACTTTAAATACCCGGCTAAAATAAATAAATACCCCGGTATAAATAACTAAAATAAATTGGTATGATTTTAGAGTATGTGTTTACGTACAGTTACATGCTTGGATATCGTGTTTTTCAATTTTTTTTTGTAAATGACTTATATATGAGAGTTTGCGTGGTTTTCGACTGACTTCTATCATTTTCG